>CAXITT010000875.1:216484-234215 GCA_964033795.1 Lymnaea stagnalis
AAAACTAAAGAAAAAAAAAAAAAAAAATAAAAATAATAAAATTTACTCCCCGCCCCCCCCCCCCGAAAATTAAGTCTTATATTTTATAAATATTGGCCGAACGAAGCGCCCCTTACAAATTCCACCCGGTCGAATGGTCTCCTACGCCACCCACTCTTCACCCCCGAGCCCTAGACAAGAGAAACAAACCATAAAGGAAAGAGACGCTTCAGGCGTTTTTTAACGGTCGGTACAAAGGGATAGATAAAAAAAAAAGTGGACGTCTGGAAATGAGACAGGAGAGACGGGAGGAAAATTAGTTTGACGTTTCATAAGTCTGACCTTCAACTGGCAGGATTAAAAAAAATTTTGTAATGAAAACTTGGGTCCAATTCCGGAAATGACGACTGGCGCAACCCATCTTAAAACCTAAGGTGTACTCTTCTTTGTTACTTTGACCAAAGTGTTAACGGAGATCCTTTAGAACTTCAGTAGTGTCAGGGGGGGCTACCCTCTGACTCTGGCTTTCTCTCTACTCCAGTCAACGCCGTGTAAAATCGATTAAACCCCGCATGAACCACGCATTAAAAACTACACAAGATTAGTGCAGATAGTTGACTTAGTTCTCAAAAGTTAGAATTAGGTGGGCTAACCAACTTTTGTTATCAAAGACTCTTTAGGGCATTCGTTAAGGGAGTTATAAAAATGTATGTGAAGACTTCTAGGATCCCAATTCTTAAATTAAAAGAATATTCAGTTTAATGTTCTCAAAAATATAAACTAACCCCAGGGCCTAATGCCATGATTTGGGAGCTGTCAACGCGATCAAGATCTGGATGAAAGCAACTTCGAAAGACCATTAAAAAAACACACACAGGTCAGCCTCCAACACAGTTCTATCTAGCCGTCCATTGTTAGACAGAGTTCCATCTAGCCGTCCATTGTTAGACAGAGTTCCATCTAGCCGTCAATTGTTAGACCGAGTTCCATTTAGCCGTCCATTGGTAGACAGAGTTCCATCTAGCCCTACATTGTTAGACAGAGTTGCATCTAGCCGTCCATTGTTAGACAGACTTCCATTTAGCCGTTCATTGCTAGGAAGAGTTCCATCTGGCCGTCCATTGTTAGACAGAGTTCAAATTGGCCGTCAATTGTTAGACAGAGCTCCATTTGGCCGTTCATTGTTAGACAGAGATGATCTAGGACATTGGAACAGGACGGATAATGACATTCTCATTGGCTTATTTGGTGTTGACGAGCTTCAAGTTACGTAATCATGGTATCAGTTATGTATCATGGCATCAGTTATGTATCTTGGCATCAGTTATGTATCATGGTATCAGGTATGTATCATGGCATCAGTTATGTATCATGGCATCAGTTATGTATCATGGTATCAGTTATGTATCATGGCATCAGTTATGTATCATGGTATCAGTTATGTATCATGGTATCAGTTATGTATCATGTCATCAGTTACGTATCATGGTATCAGTTATGTAATATGGTATCAGTTAGGCATCATGGTATCAGTTATGTATCATGGTATCAGTTATGCATCATGGTATCAGTTATGTATTATGCTATCAGTTATGTATCATGCTATCAGTTATTTATCATGGTATCAGTTATGCATCATGGTATCAGTTATGTATTATGCTATCAGTTATGTATCATGCTATAAGTTATGTATCATGCTATCAGTTATGTATCATGGTATCGGTTATGCATCATGGTATCAGTTATGTATCATGGTATCATTTATGTATCATGGTATCAGTTATATATCATGGTATCAGTTATGTATTATGCTATCAGTTATGTATCATGCTATCAGTTATTTATCATGGTATCAGTTATGTATTATGCTATCATTTATTTATCATGGTATCAGTTATGTATCATAATATCAGTTATGTATCATGGTATCAGTTATGTATTATGCTATCATTTATTTATCATGGTATCAGTTATGTATCATGGTATCAGTTATGTATCATGGTATCAGTTATGTATTATGCTATCAGTTATGAATCATGTTATCAGTTATGTATCATGGTATCAGTTATGTATCATGGTATCAGTTATGTATTATGCTATCAGTTATGTATCATGGTATCAGTTATGTATCATGGTATCAGTTATGTATCATGGTATCAGTTATGTATCATGGTATCAGTTATGTATTATTCTATCAGTTATGTATCATGGTATCAGTTATGTATTATTCTATCAGTTATGTATCATGGTATCAGTTATGTATCAGGGTATTAGTTATGTATCATGGTATCGGTTATGCATGATGGTATCAGTTATGTATCTTGGTATCAGTTATGTATCATGCTATCAGTTATGTATCATGGTATCAGTTATGTTTCATGGTATCAGTTCTGTATTATGCTATCAGTTATGTATCATGGTATCAGTTATGTATCATAGCATCAGTTATGTATCATGCCATCAGTTATGTATCATGCCATCAGTTATGTATCATAGCATCAGTTATGTATCATAGCATCAGTTATGTATCATGCCATCAGTTATGTATCATGGTATCAGTTATGTATTATGCAATCAGTTATGTATCATGGTATAGAAACTTTTTTCCAATAATCGAATGATTGTCTCAATCGATATATTTAATGTCAACAATGGTTTCGGTACTGGGGGAAAAGAATGTGTGTGGGGGGGGGGGTTGTTTTTGCCTTTCAGGGATATTAGGAAAGAGAGGAACAACAAGCTTGTCATAATAAACGAAGTCAACCAGCGATGTAAACAAGCAATGTCAACAAACGATGTCAACAAGCGATGCCAACAAGCCATGTAAACAAACAATGTCAACAAACGATGTCAACAAGCGATGTCAACAAACGATGTAAACAAACGATGTAAACAAACGATGTCAACAAGTGAGTATAACAAACGATGTCAACAAGGGATGTCAACAAGTTATGTCAACAAGTTATGTCAACAAACGATGTCAACAAACGATGTCAACACGTAATGTTAACAAGTTATGTCAACAAACGATGTCAACAAACGATGTCAACTAACGATGTCAACTAACGATGTCAACAAACGATGTAAACAAACTATGTCAACAAGTTATGTCAACAAACGATGCCAACAAACGATGTCAACAAACGATGTCAACATGTTATGGTAACAAGTTATGTCAACAAGTTATGTCAACAAACGATGTCAACAAACGATGTCAACAAATGATGTCAACAAACGATGTAAACAAACTATGTCAACAAGTTATGTCAACAAACGATGTCAACAAGTGATGTAAACAAACGATGTCAACAAGTGAGGTAAACAAACTATGTCAACAAGTGATGTCAACAAGTTATGTCAACAAACGATGGCAACAAACGATGTCAACAAGTGATGTCAACAAGTTATGTCAACAAACGATGGCAACAAACGATGTCAACACGTAATGTTAACAAGTTATGTCAACAAACGATGTCAACAAACGATGTCAACTAACGATGTCAACTAACGATGTCAACAAACGATGTAAACAAACTATGTCAACAAGTTATGTCAACAAACGATGCCAACAAACGATGTCAACAAACGATGTCAACATGTTATGGTAACAAGTTATGTCAACAAGTTATGTCAACAAACGATGTCAACAAACGATGTCAACAAATGATGTCAACAAACGATGTAAACAAACTATGTCAACAAGTTATGTCAACAAACGATGTCAACAAGTGATGTAAACAAACGATGTCAACAAGTGAGGTAAACAAACTATGTCAACAAGTGATGTCAACAAGTTATGTCAACAAACGATGGCAACAAACGATGTCAACAAACGATGTCAACAAGTGATGTAAACAAGCGATGTAAACAAGCGATGTAAACAAACGATGTCAACAAGTGATGTCAACAAGAGCAGGTTTTGGGGTTTAAATCAGCCCCCACATTAAATTAATACATAGGCAGTTCAACATGGTGGCCCCCACATTAAATTACTACATAGGCAGGTCAACATGTCAGCCCCCACATTAAATTACTACATAGGCAGGTCAACATGTCAGCCCCCACATTAAATTACTACATCTGACAGGTCAACATGTCAGCCCCCACATTAAATTACTACATAGGCAGGTCAACATGTCAGCCCCCACATTAAATTACTACATAGGTCTACATTTAACATTTATTACAATACTTGTTTTACATTTCTATTCAGCACATCAAAAATATATATCATTTAAAATGTGGGGTGCGGGGATGAAAAAAAAAAAGGGAGGGGGGGGGGAAATCCTTAAAAAAAATAAAAAAAAAATTAAAAAATTAAAAGGGGGGGGGGGGGGAAAAAAAAAAAAAAGGGGGGGGGGGGGGTAATCCTTATAAAAAAATACAAAAGAAATCAATGATTGCATTGCCTGATGAAGATCGGTGTTTTGTTATCTTTATGTCACCTCAAAGCGAGTTAGGGCAACTTTCAGTACCAAGTAACTTGGATGCTGATCGAAATCTCATTGTCTCTACAATGTATGTTTGCAAAGGAGAACGTATTTTAAAGTTGATAAAATTCCCATTTTTTCAAGAAAAAAAAAGGAAGAAAAAATACGCATAAAATAGTGCCATCATACAGAAATTTGACGCGATTTTGAAGCTAATTTGATCGTGTTGAGCAACATTTGATCCAAACAATGTGTTACTGTAGATCAAAACGTCATATATATACAGAGAGAGAGAGAGAGAGAGAGAGAGAGAGAGGGAGAGAGAGAGAGAGAGAGTAGATTTTTATCAAATGCTCAGAGATGATTGTTCAGCTTTCATCATGGTGTGTTTAGTTTAACAACTGAACAGTGGAGATCGGCCAGATGACATTGAAGCAAGAACAATGAGGCATAGACTTTTGATAACCTTTAAAAATACATCAAGGGTCGACTGAAGGCGATAAGGAAGTGTTTCCTTAATGGCGTCTCTAGTTTAATGGCAGCAAGTATAAGACCCTGGTGACGTACGGGCCTTGTTTTAAGATGACTAGAATATGTTTTTTTAAAATCACCTATTCAGCTTAATCACTTTCCCATCGCTGTCATATCACCAGCTCAAGCTCTTTAGAAGTGCAAATCATGTCACAAGCACATCGCCAGCACAAGCACAAGCACATCATCAACACAAGCACATCATCAGCACAAGCACATCATCAGCACAAGCACATCATCAGCATAAGCACATCATCAACACAAGCACATCATCAACACAAGCACATCACAAGCACATCAAAAGCACAAGCACATCATCAGCACAAGCACATCATCAGCACAAGCACATCATCAACACAAGCACATCATCAACACAAGCACATCATCAGCACAAGCACATCATCAGCACAAGCACATCATCAACACAAGCACATCATCAGCACAAGCACATCACAAGCACATCAAAAGCACAAGCACATCATAAGCACACCACAAGCACATCACCATCAAAAGCACACCACAAGCACATCACCATCACAAGCACATCCGCATCACAAGCACAAGCACATCACAAGCCCATCACAAGCACATCACCATCACAAGCACATCACCATCACAAGCACAAGCACATCACAATCCCATCACAAGCACATCACCATCACAAGCACATCACCATCACAAGCACAAGCACATCACAATCCCATCACAAGCACATCACCATCACAAGCACATCACCATCTCTTTCACTCAACCACTTTCGCGGCCACACACAATGACAGGAAGATGCCTAAATTAAATAAATTAACCTCAACATCACGTCAAACAAAACCCGCACTGTACGTAATCAGTGACGTCATCGGTGACCTGGTTCTGTATTGCGAAACATCTGTTACAATGCGAGTGAGTGATCCTATTTTGTAATAAATTCTTGTCGTCGAAGCAGCCACATTGGTTTTAATTGAACGTCCACTTGCCGTGTGTTGGAACCACATTCAATCACGGGCGCCGCCTTCAGGGGCATTTGTGGGCTTTCTTTAATTAAATGGATCTATGTATGCCATACATAGCTCTAGCGTCAAGGACACATCTCTGGTGTCAAGGACACATTTCTGATGTCAAGGGCAGCTCTATCCATCTGTAACTTTAATTCAAGACATAAAAGGATGTAGCCCATATAATTGTAGCGTCAATAGAGTTTGCACTGTCGTGTGTTTCTAGTGCATTCTCACGTCTTTTCATTTAGTTTGTCATGTTTCTAGTGCTAGTGGCCAGGTTGTATCATTGTCACATGTTTCTAGTGCTAGTGGCCAGGTTGTATCATTGTCACATGCTTCTAATGCTAATTGCCAGAATGTTTCACTGTCTAACGTTTCTAGAACTAGTTACCAGGAGTTCAAAGTTCAAGCACCAAGATTGTCTAGCTACACTTTAAATGGCTACATATATGCTGCACTTCTTGTAACATTGTCTATGCAGTGAACGTCTTGTAGACTCTGACACACAGATTGATCGATCATACAGAAATGCCTTAGACCCGAGAAAGTTAGTAACAGAGCGTAATAAAAGCGTTTAGAGCACACAATGTAAACCTACCAGAGCAGGGGCTCCCAAACTATTCTATACCCTGCACCCCACACGGATTGTTTAAAAAAAAAATCACACTAATAGCAAACGTTCAACAGTGGGACCACAAAACCTACAGTGGGACCACAAAACCTACAGAAAATGTTTCTCAAACTCAAATGTGACGGCAATGGGGAGGAAGATACAATAACTGCTTGATACAACTGTTTGATACAAATGCTCGAAACAAAGGTTTGATACAAATGTTTGATACAAATGTTTGATAAAAATGCTCGATACAAATGTTTGATACGAATGTTTGATTCAAATGTTTTTTTTACAAATGCTTGATACAAATGTTTGATACAAATGTTTGATACAAATGTTTGATACAAATGTTTGAAACAAATTTTTGATACCAATGTTTGATACAAATGTTTGATACAAATGTTTGATACCAATGTTTGATACAAATGTTTGATACAAATGTTTGATACAAATGTTTGATACAAATGTTTGATACAAATGCTCGATACAAATGTTTGACAAATGTTTTATACAAATGTTTGATACAAATTTTTTATACAAATTCTTGATACAAATGTTTGATACAAATGTTTGATACAACTATTTGATAAAAAAATGTTTGATACAACTATTTGATACAACTACCTTGATGTATATTTAGAAGCAATTAATTTAAGTTGTTTAAAAAATCCATTAAAAAAGATCTAGTTTAATTTAATTAATTTTTATTTCGGTAGTTATTGTTACTGGTAGTAATTGATCTAGTGTCTGGTCATTTAATCTGAACAGCTATAGTAATACCAATTGATTTCACTGAAATTTGATTATTTAAAAAAAAAAATATATATATATTTCTTCACCATTATCTTAACATTTTATCCGTAAATATGACATCATGTCACGATGACACACGTGTTATGACAGAATCTCGGGCAGACATAAGGGCATTCGATTTTCTTGCAAATTTTTTTTTAAAAACCGTATGTAACCCACGGGGGGGTGGGGGGGGGACAAGATGGCGTGGCAGGCCGAAGAACACAAGGATGTGACTCCTGTGTATCAGGCCGAAGAACACATGGATCTGACTCCTGAGTGGCAGGCCGAAGAACATATGGATGTGACTCCTGAGTGGCAGGCCGAAGAACACATGGATGTGAATCCTGAGTCTAAAGATTTGGAAACGTAATAGTTCGACTAGAGAGAACGATGAAGTATGCAAGAAAACAGAACTTGAATGTCCCAATATGTGTATTACAGGATGACGGCATACACGAATAAACTGAGAAGCTTTAATGTCCTATTGTGTGTGTTACATGATGATGATATACATAAGACAACAGAGTTCCTTGATTGTCCTACTCTGGGTGTTAAGGGATGATGGTATACACAAGCAAACTGAGATCCTTGAATGTCCTACTTGACGGATTACGAACAAAGTTGATCAATAAAAAATACGGTAGTTTACATTTGTATCCGTCTAAATCAGCCAGCTTCCAGCATCAGTGGAGGGAGCTTAATAATCAATGAAGGTTGGAAGCAGTGGCGCAGCTAGAGTTAGTAGCGCCCGGGGTGGCTCGGGTTTTTTACCGGCATCCTTTCCACGAAAAAAAAAGCCGCTTTCGTTTGCCGAAAAGAACCGCCCCTTAACATAAAGCAAACAATGCTCCCGGCGCGGACAGCATATCTCTTCTTCATACCAGGGACGTCATTTTCGGGAGGTCAGGTTGGGGCTTTTGTCCCCCCGGCCAGAAATGTGCAGGTTCATTTAAATTGGGATGTACTGTGGCGCCTTCAGTAATAAACCACTTACCAAGTCGAGCAAGTTTTGGTCCCCCCCCACCCCGAAAATACCTGAAATGACGCCCCTCTTTAATACGCCACTAGCAGGAAGGTTGCACACCTAAAATGTAACAAAATAAAAAATATTATTTATTATCTATTAAATGACTTACTTTTTGGACCATGCCTTGCAAAACATCTTTTATGTTAGTAGAAATACACAATTTGCATCTTTCAGAAATACACAATTCGCATCTTTTAGAAATACACAATTTGCATCTTTCAGAAATACACAATTCGCATCTTTCAGAAATACTCAATTTGCATCTTTCAGAAATACACAATTTGCATCTTTCAGAATACGCAATTTGCATCTTTCAAAAATACACAATTTGCATCTTTCAGAAATACACAATTCGAATCTTTCAGAAATACGCAATTTGCATCTTTCAGAAATACACAATTTGCCTCTTTCAGAAATACACAATTTGCCTCTTACAGAAATACGCAATTTGCATCTTTCAGAAATACACAATTTGCATCTTTCAGAAATACACAATTTGCATCTTTCAGAAACACACAATTTGCATCTTTCAGAAACACACAATTTGCATCTTTCAGAAATACGCAATTTGCATCTTTCAGAAATACGCAATTTGCATCTTTCAGAAATACGCAATTTGCATCTTTCAGAAATACACAATTCGCATCTTTCAGAAATTCGCAATTTGCATCTTTCAGAAATACACAATTTGCATCTTTCCAAAATACACAATTTGCATCTTACAGAAATACGCAATATGCATCTTTCAGAAATACGCAATTTGCATCTTTCAGAAATACGCAATTTGCATCTTTCAGAAATACGCTATTTGCATCTTTCAGAAATACAAAATTGGCATCTTTCAGAAATACGCTATTTGCATCTTTCAGAAATACAAAATTGGCATCTTTCAGAAATACACAATTTGCATCTTTCCAACATTGGTCTTCTCTTTATTTGGACTCTTGGAAAATGAAGATACAGGAACAAAAGGCCACACCTTCAAAATAGGTCCTTAGCCCTCCATAAAAAATAGGTCATAAGCGCTCCCTACCAAATAGGTCCTAGGCCCTCACTTTAAAATAGGTCCAAAAACTGTGTAGTTGATATTGAAGCAGTAATACATACAACATTCAAGGAATAGCATGCAATGTTTGTGTCTTTTATACACAAAGATAACTGCCATTTCAGATCTGCTTATTTGTCAAATAGTGATTATGAATAAATAATGGCTAATCCTTTCTCCCAAGATTTCAACTGAATTCTATATTTAAGTTTCTTTGAAAGAAGGACAATCATAAGAAAACTAGAACGTGAATCTCTTGGAAAGAGTTTTACCACGGCTCGTCACGACAAACTATAGTGTCGTGGGAGGTTTACTAGTGTGTCGTGGGAGGTTTACTAGTGTGTCGTGGGAGGTTTACTAGTGTGTCGTGAGAGGCGTACTAGTGTGTCATTGGATGTTTAATAGTGTGTCGTGGGAGGTTTACTAGTGTGTCGTGGGAGGTTTACTATTGTGTCGTGGGAGATTTACTACTGTGTCACGGAAGATTAATTATAGTGTTGTGAAAAGTTTGCTAGTGTGTCGTGGAAGGTTTATAGTGTGTCGTGGAAGGTTTACTAGAGTGTCTCGGACGTCTACTTATTTTGTCATGGAAGGTTTACTAGAGAGTTGTGGAAGGTTTACAAGTGTCTCGTGAGAGTGTACTAGTGTGTCCTGGAAGTTGTACTATTTTGACGCGGAAGGTTCAGTGGTATATCGCAAGATTTTGATTCTAGTAGTATAAATTGATTAGAATAAAAAAAAAATTAATGATTTTTACCTTCCAATTACAGATGACATAAATAATTTAATAATATAATTTAATCATTGTCGGCATTTGGTACAAGCAAGGCAGGTAACTAAGTGACCAAATCGCTTGAATCAGGGGAGTCATTTAATGCTAAACAAAAATTTAAATACTATTTATTTGCGGAATTTTTAAAAATATAATTTTAAAGTACAGGATTTTGCTGGTCAACTTTTCGGTGATATTCCTTTTTAAAACAATCGCAGTTGAAGGGTGTACCACAGCTATGTGTTAAACTATAGGACTCCACAAAACAATGCTACACATTCAAATAAAGAAAAAAGATCCGCCATGGGTGGTCCTCCTTCCTCGCCTCTTTCCTACGCCGCTGGAATGGCGATGAAAGAACATCTAATCTAGATGAAACATGATTGGTCGGATCAATTCAGCAGGCGTATGTGTTTTCTCTACACCAGCGGGTTGGAAATAATTTAGAATATACGTATTACAAAAATAACGGTGAAACCCGTATCTTGTCCCTGTCAGATTTAAAATCAAAATGTGTCTTTTCAGAGGCAAGAAATGGTTCATTAGTGTGACGGGAAGTAATGCAACTCGCAAAAACAAATGGCCAATACATCTGGCCAATACAACTCGCCAATACCACTGGCCAATACAACTCGCCAATACAACTCGCCAATACAACTCGCCAATACCACACGTCAATATCACTCTCCAATATCACTCGCCTATACCATTCGCTGATGCCGCTCGCCAATACCATTCGCCAATACCACTCGCAAATAACTATCACAAATACCAATCGCCAAACAACTCTGCAATACTACTCGCCAGTACCACTCACCAATACCACTCACCAATACCACTCACCAATACCACTCACCAATACCACTCACCAATACCACTCACCAATACCACTCACCAATACCGCTCCGATATACACTGAAGGATTTCACATTCAATTTTCATTTTTGTAATGATAATCTGCTTGGGCGCTGAATATCGAAGACAAAAGAAATTCTCTAAACTCGTGATGGTGTAACAAAGCAATTCATAGCTGAAGCCTTTCACGAGGGGAAAAAAAGTTCTCACGATGATAAGACATATAAAGTGCTGAGTAGGAAGGCTTGAATCGAGACGACGAAAAGACATATAAAGTGCTGAGTAGGAAGGCTTGAATCGAGATGACGATAAGACATATAAAGTGCTGAGTAGGAAGGCTTGAATAGAGACGATGAAAAGACATATAAAGTGCTGAGTAACTAACAAACGAGTCTAGACACTCCCCAATACCACTCGCTTGTTTGGAAGGACACTTTCTTCTTTGAGGTTCCCATGTTTAATTTTTTTATTTTAATTGACAGATGATATCACTAACATGTCAGGTATACATTACCATCTTACTGAACTTCTTTCTGTGTCTTCACCCCTTCAAAGGCTTCGTTTCTCCACAGACACGCGTATTCTTTCTGTTCTCGGAACACGCACTAAAACATATGGTGAACGAGCCTACTCTTTCTGTGCCCCCAAATAAGGGAATTCTCACCCATTTCACATCCGCAATATACCGACCACCCCAGCCTTCAAAACTGCCCTAAAGACCCATCTCTTCAAACTCTACTATACCGAATCATTCTCAGCCCACCCCTCTAAACTGATAAACATAGCTCGATGCTACTGGGTGCTGTCCATGGCTAGATAGTACTTGGGTGTTTGATGTCAAGTTTTTTAACAAATGGCTGTTTTTAAATGTATCATTTTCTGTAATTGCTCATTTGAATGTGAAGCGTACGAAGTGAGCCTTGCCCTTGGCTGGGTTCCTGCACTATATAAACACCACCTTAATGATACTAGTAATAATATAAAGTGCTGAGCAAGAAGGCCTGAATCGAGGCCGAACAGCAAAGGCGTCACACACTGACAATTTAATTTATACTCTGGTCATCTAAAATGGTGGTTTGTACTTTCGTTTCTTTTGTTGAAAAACAATATGTTGTGAAGTTTCTCGATGTTTCCTTTACCTCTCTGTCTTGTGTGACAGACTTTTACAACTTTGCTACATTCAAAATATGTATTTATTAAAATGCCAGCATAAGGATAGGATATCAATAGGACACTGCTACATTCAAAATATGTATTTATTAAAATGGCAGGATAAGCAAAGGATATCAATTAGAAACTGCTACATTCGTAATAGGTATTCACTAACATGTCATTCACTTACATGTCAGGATAAGTCAATGATATCAATAGGAGGCTGCTACATTCGTAATAGGTATTCAGTAACATATCAGGATAAGTCAATGATATCAATAGGAAACTTCTACATTCGTAATAGGTATTCATTAACATGTCAGGATAAGTCAATGATATCAATAGGAAACTTCAACATTCGTAATAGGTATTCAGTAACATGTCATGATAAGCCAATGATATCATTAGGAAACTTCTACATTCGTAATAGGTATTCAGTAACGTGTCAGGATAAGCCAATGATATCATTAGGAAACTTCTACATTCGTAATAGGTATTCATTAACATGTCAGGATAAGTCAATGATATCAATAGGAAACTTCTACATTCGTAATAGGTATTCAGTAACATGTCATGATAAGCCAATGATATCATTAGGAAACTTCTACATTCGTAATAGGTATTCAGTAACATGTCAGGATAAGCCAATGATATCATTAGGAAACTTCTACATTCGTAATACGTAATCAGAAACATGTCAGGATAAGTCATTGATATTTAATAGGAAACTTCTACATTCGTAATAGGTATTCAGTGACATGTCAGGATAAACCGGTCTCGGAATTCCATGTCCAAACAATTACGATACACACGAGTGCATGCTATTAAAACATTTCACTCTCAACAAACCTGCATTAATTGCTGGCTATGAAACGAGTGCTTCTATTCACCCTGCACACAGCCAGTGCTAGACCTGCCATTGAGTAAACCGTTACAGAGCCATACAACTATTGACACGGTGAAGGCGTGATTTTGAAAGAAGACGCTAACGCAAAGAAATTTTTTTTGGGTTTTAAATGCTTACATTAGACGAGGGAATTTGAGTTCGTTTCATCAGGACGGACTTAAGTGAATTTAAATCAGCTGATAGAGGATATTACTTAATATTAAAAATATGTTTTTTTAAAAATTGAAACAAAGAAACACGGGATGTGAAAAGTTGATTTTTAAAAAAAAGCTAAAAACGAAGAAATTATCTTTCAAAACATTGACTGGCGTATTTTGTTGGTCATTTATACCATGGATGGCGTATTTTGTTGGTCATTTATACCATGGATGGCGTATTTTGTTGGTCATTTATTAAAAGCCGTCGAGGGCGTATGAAAAATGAGTGTTTATTGCCTGTTGCTGAAAGCGATGCTTCAAGGGGCATCGGTGTGTGTCTCAATGCAACTACACTGCTGGCTAAATCTAGATGCTTCAAGGGGCGTCGTTGTGTGTCTCAATGCAACTATACTGCTGGCTAAATCTAGATGCTTCAAGGGGCGTCGCTGTGTGTCTCAATGCAACTACACTGTTGGCTAAATCTATGAGGTTATGCTGGTGCAGTTTCACCATATCATCATCATCATCATCATCATCATCATCATCATCATCATCATCATCATCATCATCATCATCATCATCATCATCATCATCATCATCATCATCATCATCATCATCATCATCATCATCATCATCATCATCATCATCATCATCATCATCATCATCATCATCATCATCATCATCATCATCATCATCATCATCATCATCATCATCATCATCATCATCATCATCATCATCATCATCATCATCATCATCATCATCATCATCATCATCATCATCATCATCATCATCATCATCATCATCATCATCATCATCATCATCATCATCATCATCATCATCATCATCATCATCATCATCATCATCATCATCATCATCATCATCATCATCATCATCATCATCATCATCATCATCATCATCATCATCATCATCATCATCATCATCATCATCATCATCATCATCATCATCATCATCATCATCATCATCATCATCATCATCATCATCATCATCATCATCATCATCATCATCATCATCATCATCATCATCATCATCATCATCATCATCATCATCATCATCATCATCATCATCATCATCATCATCATCATCATCATCATCATCATCATCATCATCATCANGGGGCGCCACAGATGACATGTGAACTATCCTCCTCATCATCCTGTCCCTTAGTCCTTGGACCATTGGGGCGCCACAGATGACATGTGAACTATCCTCCTCATCATCCTGTCCCTTAGTCCTTGGACCGTTGCGGCGCCACAGATGACATGTGAACTATCCTCCTCATCATCCTGTCCCTTAGCCCTTGGACCGTTGGGGCGCCACAGATGACATGTGAACTATCCTCCTCATCATCCTGTCCCTTAGCCCTTGGACCGTTGGGGCGCCACAGATGACATGTGAACTATCCTCCTCCATTCCTCTCTGTCATCTGCACTACGCACAGCATCGCCTAGTGTTAGTCCCGTCCACTCTTTGATGTTATCTTCCCATCTTTTCTTCCTCTTCTTCTCCCTGCTCTTGTGTTGCCCTGCAATATTTCTTTGGCAAGCCTTTGTTTCCTTGTTACGTGGCCGCACCATTGTAGTTTGCGCTTTTTAACAGTCACCATTAGGTCATCGTACTGCCCAATTGCCTGACGAACCCTTTCTTTCACTTGATCAATGGAGATATGGTCCCTATGGTTTCACCACATGAACACAATCAACACCGACGGTGGATGGTGGCATTGATGATAAAACGAGTGTTAATGAGAAAACATATGATAGTAAAGTGACTGTACATTTCGGGACATTAATTTGATGTTTAGTTAACTTTTGTGAAGACGTAAAGGGTTAAGTTAAAAAGTATTAAGTATTTATTAAATTATTTTGCGGAAATGATGAATGAAGAATGTGTTTGATTGGCCGTAATTTTCACTAACACTCGATTTAAACTCCTCAACAGGTGAGATGTTACTGGCACAGTTCAAGTAGAGAAGGGAGAGAAAATGGTGTTGGTATGGCAAGAATAATGTGGTTGGTAGAGTGAGAAGATTAGGGTTGGTAGGGAGAGAAGAGTTGGTTTGGTAGGGAGAGTAGAATAGGGTTGGTAGTAGCTGGATAGGGAGATAATAATTGGGTTGTAGGGAGAAGCCTTTGTTTCCTTGTTACGTGGCCGCACCATTGTAGTTTGCGCTTTTTAACAGTCACCATTAGGTCATCGTACTGCCCAATTGCCTGACGAACCCTTTCTTTCACTTGATCAATGGAGATATGGTCCCTATGGTTTCACCACATGAACACAATCAACACCGACGGTGGATGGTGGCATTGATGATAAAACGAGTGTTAATGAGAAAACATATGATAGTAAAGTGACTGTACATTTCGGGACATTAATTTGATGTTTAGTTAACTTTTGTGAAGACGTAAAGGGTTAAGTTAAAAAGTATTAAGTATTTATTAAATTATTTTGCGGAAATGATGAATGAAGAATGTGTTTGATTGGCCGTAATTTTCACTAACACTCGATTTAAACTCCTCAACAGGTGAGATGTTACTGGCACAGTTCAAGTAGAGAAGGGAGAGAAAATGGTGTTGGTATGGCAAGAATAATGTGGTTGGTAGAGTGAGAAGATTAGGGTTGGTAGGGAGAGAAGAGTTGGTTTGGTAGGGAGAGTAGAATAGGGTTGGTAGTAGCTGGATAGGGAGATAATAATTGGGTTGTAGGGAGCGAAGAATAGGGTAGGTACGGAGAGGAGAATTGGGTTGATCGGGAGAGAAGAATAGGGTAGGTACGGAGAGGAGAATTGGGTTGATCGGGAGAGAAGAATAGGGTAGGTACGGAGAGGAGAATTGGGTTGATCGGGAGAGAAGAATAGGGTTGGTGGTCAGAGAAGATTTGTGTTTGAAGGAGGTAAAAAAATGGGGTTATCGTGGAAAAGAAGGAGTTGGTATTTGTCAAAGAATGTTTCGGCAAGGTTGGAGCATATTTAACTCTCTAAGTCCTCATAAATATGAATTAGAAATGCACAGAAACTTTAGACTTATGAGACGTGAACTGTCACTTAGACCTTAAAAAATACTTAAATTTCTTCAAATTCGCAACCCTGCTTTCAAGCTGCGAAACAAATAATGTAACTATTATAGTTTCAGACAGCAGTCAAAAATTGTTGCACAAGATGCTTTAATTAAACAAAGAACACTAACGACCGTAAACACTCGGCTGACCCCATGACCCCATGACCCCTAACTGCTGACCCCGGACTACAACTTACTATGCAATATACACTCTCGGGTATGTTGCGGCTTTTCTGGCAAATGATGAATGAATTGTGTTTTGACGTTGATGACGCTCTCTAAGTATCGATACCTCCCTTTTGTTAAGTATCTTACGATTGCATTTGCTTGCAAGTTGTTCTTGAAAGAACTGAACTAAAATATGGGAAGATAACTCAGTGTCAGATGAAGATTTTATTAAAATTTGTATTTAGAAATTTTCGTTCTTTTAAAGTATAACTTAGAAATGGACCTCACTATTGCTATTATAGAGGGACCATGCGTTTAATGGTTTGAACTACAAACTAACACAATCAACATAGAGCGGCTACATTACAGCCAACAATTCAACGTAAATCACGAGTATTTTTTCAAAAATATGATTATAAAAGTCTTTTTTTTTTTCTCAATTTGTCAATAAAGCAACACAATTTGAGAACCATTGGTATATGCTACCCGGATGAGATTAAGTCGCAGAGTCCCATTACAGCCTCTAACCCACATATTCCGTCACCCAATATTTTGTCCACTCAATGCTGAAATCAAAAGATATCTCCCTTGAAATAAAATGCTGAGCTAAAAAGGATTGTATTTAGAAGCTAAATTTCGATGCGAATCGATCGAATAAATTTTGAAACGTTGTTGCTATTATTACATTAGACTGTACTTTATACATGACACACGATCCTGTCTATGATTATATCATTTATGTGACATTTAGAGTCGACCGGTTTCATGTTGCTTATGTCTAAATCATTTATGCAATAAAAATATAAATTTTTAAATGGCTGTCTTCGTCTATGTTAAGAATGATGTCCGACAGCAGCATTCATTTGCTCACCATAAATGGGTTTGGGGATATCTGAACACTTGAACAACTTCAAATTTAATTTAAAACAGTAGGCCCCTTTCTATCTTTCTATTTATAATTACCGTTGTGATATTTATATTTCTATGTATTGTCACACTTGTGACATTAACATTTATAGTTACAGTTCTAGCGTCTCAATGATAGAAGCTCTTATGCAAAAATTCATGACCCCTTCTACCCCTCCACCTTACAACCTTCCACCCCACTACCCCTCCACCTTATACACCTCCACCCCACTACCCCTTCACCCCACTACCCCTTCACCCCAAACCCCCCCACCCCCCCCCCCCCCCCCCCCCCCCCCCCCCCCCCCCCCCCCCCCCCCCCCCCCCCCCCCCCCCCCCCCC
>CAXITT010000875.1:236200-246455 GCA_964033795.1 Lymnaea stagnalis
CCCAGCTTATCTCCCACTCAGCTAACCGATTGAGGTCTTGTTGAAGCTGGCTCTGGTCAGAGCTGTTGACCATTGTCCTA
This sequence comes from Lymnaea stagnalis, assembly GCA_964033795.1. Taxonomy (NCBI): domain Eukaryota; kingdom Metazoa; phylum Mollusca; class Gastropoda; family Lymnaeidae; genus Lymnaea; species Lymnaea stagnalis. Next base: position 236,281 of record CAXITT010000875.1, read on the forward strand.
TATACCGCCGTGTCGTCTGCGAACAGTCTTGCTTGAGAGGTCAGCTTCTCGGGCAGATCATTGATATATGCTAGGAACAAACAAGGGCCTAGCACTGAGCCCTGGGGGACCCCTGACTTAACACCGACAAAGGAGGAGGTTTTGCCATCTACCACTACTGCCTGGCATCAGTCGCTGAGGAAGCTAGAGATCCATGTTTTGGTAGTGCCTTGGATCCCATATCTATGCAGTTTGTGCAATAGCAAGCTATGGTTGACACGGTCAAACGCTTTTGAAAAGTCCAGCACAAGCACATCAGTCTGCTTGCTGTTCTCCAAGTTGGTCGTCAACTCTTCAGCAAATTCAAGGAGTTGGGTCTCGCATGATCTGTTGACTCGAAAGCCATGCTGACAATCATTGAGTATATTATTTCTCTCCAGGTGATTCATGACCGCGCTTACGATTATGTGTTCCAATAGTTTACATACTATGCTAGTGAGGGATACAGGGCGGTAATTGGCTGGATCGTAATGTTCTCCTTTTTTGTAGATCGGACTGACATACGCTGTTCTCCAGTCAGTTGGAACTTTGCCTGTGAATAGCGACGATTGGAAGAGGATTGTTAATGCAGGAGCGATTTCCTCGGCCAATTCTTTTAGCACTCGTGGCTTGATGTTGTCAGGACCACATGCCTTGTAGGGGTTAATGGTTTTAAGAAGTTCCAGCACACCCTTCTCTGAGATCTTGATATCTTCCATGGTGGGACAGGCTGTGCTAATCATCTTGGTCTTCAGCAGGAACTCAACTTCTGAGTACTCTCTACCATCCCCAAAGACCGACTGGAACTGTTGATTGAGTATGTCCGCCTGTTCTTTGGGTTCAGACGTCAACTTGCCTTCCCATCTCAGGGGGGAAACCCCGATGTTTGTTGACCTTTGATGCTTGACATAGCTCCAGAACCGCTTGTTCTTGGCGGTAGTATCTTCCTCTGAGAAGATGCCGTTCAGGTAGTTCCAGTAGGATCTGCGCAGTAAGCGTTGGATGGTTCTTCGGAGCCTCAGTACTTCGGCTTTTAGTTCGACCGACCCATTCTTCTTCATACGTTTGTACTGGCGGTCTCTCCTGTGTATGAGCCTTTGGATTTCAGCCGTAACCCATGGTTGATTTGTCTTAGGTTTTGAGGTCTTGTGTGGTATGAATTTCATCACTGCATCAGTGATTGTTGTCTTGAATTTCATCCACAGCTCTTCTGTTGTCACATTACCCTGAATCTCATGCATGTTTGAACTCAGCTCACCCCTTCACCCCACTACCCCTCCACCTTACACCCCTCCACCCCACTACCCCTTCACCCCACTACCCCTCACCTTACACCCCTCCACCCCACTACCCCTGCACCCCACTACCCCTGCACTCCACTACCCTCCAACTTATACCCCACTACCCCTCCACCCAACTAGCCCTCCACCCCACTACCCGTCCATATCTCCACCCCACTACCTCTCCACCCCACTACCTCTCCACCCCACTACCCCTCCACCCCACTACCCCTCCACCCCACTACCCCTCAAATCCTATTACCGCTCCATCCCACCAACACCTCACAAATGGCCGATCTTACTCAACTCTTCATGTTTATCCTGTGTAAACTTTAAAAAAAATTACTGGTAAATAACAGTTATTCCCTGCCTGAAACGATCTGTTGATGTCAACCCAGTGAAACAATACGCAGACACGGGTAGTAGTGTAACCAAACACACAGTTCTATGATCTATGAGAGTGAGAAACAGAGCAGAACACACAATTCTCTGGTTGAGAGCGGAACACACATTTCTATGGCAGGGAGCAGAAAACACACGTCTCTGGGAGGGATCAGAAAACACATGTCTATGGGAGGGGTCAGAAAACACAATTCTATAGGAGAGAGCGAGACACACATAGAACAGACTAAAATTAAGGAGGGATCAGAACAAACAATTCTATGGTAGAGACACTGACTTCACTTTAACAAAACTAAACATTGATTTCATCCTGACAGCACTCATCGTTGACTTCACTTAAACAACACTTAACATTGACATCACTTAAACAACACTTAACATTGACATCACTTAAACAACACTAAACATGACCCCAGTTAAACAACACCAAGCTAAAAGTACACTGTTAAACCTCCTCCCCTAACAGCCGTCCCGTACATTCTGTAGCCCACAGGTCTGAGTTTGAAGCCATAGATATGTCAAGAGTCAAGTTCAGGCATTGACCGGGACGTGAGTTCGAGATATGAACTTTAATTACTGGTAATTATAGCGTCAACGGAAGTCATTTGGCAAGTCGGAAAGTGGGAAAGTGTGCAGGTAGGAAAGTGGGAAAGTACGCGAGTGGGCAAGTCGGAGATAGGGCAAGTAGACAAGTAGGCAAGTGAGAAAGTGGGCGAGTGGGTGAATGGGGAAGAAGGGAAGTGGACAAGGGGTGAAGTGGACAAGGGGGGGGGGGGGGTAGGGGGAAGAAGGGGAGGGGGAGAGGGGGGGGGGGGGAAGGGGGGGGGGGGGGAGTTGGTAAGTGGGCTAGTGAGGAAGTAGGGAAGTTTGGGAAGTAGGCAAGTGGGAAAATGGGCTAGTAGGCAAGTGGGTAAATGGGCTAGTAGGCAAGTGGGTAAATGGGGACGTTGGGAAGTGAGCGAGTAGGGAAGAAGGGAAATTGGGCAAGTGGGGAAGTGGTCAAGTGGAGACGTGGTCAAGTGGACAAGTGGGCAAGTTGGATAATGGGCAAGAGAACTAAAGCGAAGGGGAAAAGATGAAGAACAAAACTATTTAGAAAAATGTTTAGGTCAAGTTAAGTTGTTAAATGTTGGTTCAGCTTGTAAACGTTATAACGATCTTAGTAATCAAATTGATGTCATTACTCAGATGTATGTCATGTGCTGACATTGATGTCATGCACTCACATGTATGTCATGTGCTGACCTTGATGTCATGTACTCACATGTATGTCATGTGCTGACATTGATGGCATGTACTCACATTGATGTCATGTGCTGACATTGATGTCATGTACTCACATTTATGTCATGTGCTCACATTGATGTCATGTACTCACATTTTTGTCATGTGCTCACATTGATGTCATGTACTCTCATTTATGTCATGTTATCACATTGATGTCATGTACTAACATCGATGTCATGTCATCACATTGATTTCATGTACTCACATTGATGTAATGTACTCACATTGATGTCATTTACTCACATTGATGTCATGTACTCACATTGATGTCATTTACTCACATTGATGTCATGTACTCACATTGATGTCATGTACTCAAATTGATGTCATGTACTCACATTTATGTCATGTACTCACATTGATGTCATGTACTCACATTGATGTCATGTACTCACATTGATATGATGTTTCAGTTTCCTCTGTCTAGATGGGACTCTATCTTTAATTTAGATGAGGAATACACAAGTACTTATTTGCTGAATTGTGTTTTGTCTCCAGTTTGAAAATTGGGATGATCATAAATAAATCATGTATAGATCTGATATTTTCAAAAGCTAAATAAAGGATGCCATGTGAGAACTCATCGTGAAGTTCTTACTGCCGTTGGTTGATGAGTTAAGACGTTTCTATCATGTAGAGAGGAGTGGTACATTGTTGTGCATTTGATGGCGTGTGCATTGGCTTGATGTCACTTAATATAGCTATGGTGATCTTGACGGGTATATAGCCATGGTGATCTTGGCGGGTATATAGCCATGGTGATCTTGGCGGGTATATAGCCATGGTGATCTTGACGGGTATATAGCCATGGTGATCTTGACGGGTATATAGCCATGGTGATCTTGAAGGGTATATAGCCATGGTGATCTTGAAGGGTATATAGCCATGGTGATCTTGGCGGGTATATAGCCATGGTGATCTTGAAGGGTATATAGCCATGGTGATCTTGGCGGGTATATAGCCATGGTGATCTTGACGGGTATATAGCCATGGTGATCTTGAAGGGTATATAGCAATGGTGATCTTTACGGCCATGGTGATCTTGACGGGGATATAGCCATGGCGATCTTGACCGGTATATATCCAATGGTGATCTTAACGGGTATATAGCCATGGTGATCTTGACGGGGATATAGTCATGGTGATTTAGATGGGTACATAGCAATGGTGATTTAGACGGATACATAGTCATATTGATCTTGACGGGTACATAGCCATGGTGATCTTGACGGTAACATAGTCAAGGTGATCTTGACGGGTACATATCATTGGTGATCTTGTCGACTACACAGCCTCGGGGATCTTCTCATGTTCATTGTAATGGTAGTCTTGTTGTGTATATTGCTCTCCTCGTGTAAATTGTAATTGTAGTCTTGTTGTGTATATCGCTCTCTTCGTGCACATTTGTAATGGTAGTCTTGTTGTGTATATTGCTCTCTTCGTGTACATTTGTAATGGTAGTCTTGTTGTGTATATGGCTCTCCTTGTGTACATTGTAATGGTAGTCTTAATGTGTATATGGCTCTCTTCGTGTACATTGTAATGGTAGCCTTGTTGTGTATATGCCTCTCTTCGTGTACATTGTAATGGTAGTCTTGTTGTGTATATGGCTCTCCTCGTGTACATTAGTGAGGTACAAGCTGAATGTGATTTAAGACCCCTGGAGCTGTTTACCACTCAAGGTGGAATGCAACAGCGTTATTCTTTTTCTTTTTAAAGTAGGGATGTTCCGTAGGTAATGCAAAATCACGGCAGAAAATGAAAGAGGATTTAGTGAAATATGAATCTTCCTAGCTTGGGCATTTCTGCGCCTAATAATGATCTAATTTGAATCCAAAAAAAGATTAGTTTAAATGAAAATGCAAAAGATGCCCTCTACAAAGTTGCCACTAAGAAATTCAAAGGTCTCACTAGAATTTTGTTTGGACTTATCTCTGTTGTTGGCGTCAATGCGAGCAATGTTGAGTCAAAACGGGCAATGTTGAAGTAAAAAATGGCTGTGTTGGAGTCAAAACAGGTAATAGGCAATGTTGGAGTCAAAACAGGTAATAGGCAATGTTGGAGTCAAAACAGGTAATAGGCAATGTTGGAGTCAAAACAGGCGATGTTGAAGTCTTTTTTTTATGAAAATGGATAAACCTCAAAATGATATTCCGTGGCCTTAACTGCAGAGTGAGGCGTGGCTATCTTAAAGGAGATTAACAGCACAGAGAGGCGTGGCTCTCTTACAAGAGTTTAACAGCAGAGAGAGGCATGGCTCTCATACAGGAGTTTAATAGCAGAGAGAGGCGTGGTTCATTTGCAGGAGTTTAACAGCAGAGAGAGGTGTGGCTCTCTTGCAGGCGTTTAACGGCAGAGAGAGGCGGGGCTCTCATAGAGGAGTTAAACAGCAGAGATAGGCGTGGTTCATTTGCAGGAGTTTAACAGCATAGAGAGGCGGGGCTCTCATTAATGAGTTTAACAGCACAGAGAGGTGGGGCTCTCATTAAGGAGTTTAAAAGCAGAGAGAGGCGGGGCTCTCATGCAGTATAACAAGGGATGATGAAGGTAAGCAATATTTACTCAACGTTAAACATGTAAGATCGATGTTTAACCGAGTGTAAGAAAACAACATCGGCCACAGATGTCACTTTGGAAATGACAAGATAACCGCAGATGTCACTTTGAACATGACAAGATAACCACAGATGTCACTTTGGACATGAAAAGATAACCACTTAAACGCTAAATAAAACATCATGATTTTTTTCCCTAATACTGTGTGTGATGTGTCACATTGTTAAAATTCCCTTCATGTAATAGAAATAGTTTGAAGTACGTCCCAATGGTCAACACTATAATAGTAGTTAACGTTTTGGTGTATAAGCATGAAAAGAAGAAACTTCAAGGCTGATCACCAACCTATAAATGTTCGGCAACGGTTTCTGTGAATGTATTAATTAATTTTGAATATTCTGAGTTCATTTGTTGGTTGTTATGAATTCATTGTCCAATCGTGATAGCGTCATCTATTTACAATAATCGTATCCAATCATAATTTCGTAATGTATTTAGATAAATCGTCTATTGTCCAATCATTATATGTTCATTTATTTTCATAAATCTTTCATTGTCAAATCATGATATCGTTTTTTATTTTCATAAATCTTTCAATGTCCAAGCATAATATCGTCATTTATGTTCATAAATCTTTCATTGTCCTAGCATAATATCGTCATTTATTTTCATAAATATTTCATTGTCCAATCATAATATCGTCAGTTGTTTTCATAAATCTTTCATTGTCCAATCATATCTTCATGTATTTACATAAATCTTTCCTTGTCATAGTGAAACATATGTCTTAGCTTTTAATAAGTAATAAAGCTGGCAGACGGCCTATTGCGATGTACATGGTCGTTCAAAGGACGTACGGATGGTGGCTTTGTTCCGTTACGTACGCAAGTGTGGCTGACTAGGACGATCACTTAAGCCCTTGACTTCCCAGATTCCCATTCCATCAACATTAACCAGGATACATTACCGCCACTGTCTGAGCAGTGGCACCAGCTATTTAGCGCCACACTCTGTCTCAGTTAGCGAGACGATGCGTGACAATACGTGGAGGTTCCATATGAGAAAGACGTCAGTGGTGATGACGTTTATAGCCAGGCGATGGTTGGTAGAAACAGCGAACCAGAGTGCCTGTCTCGCACAAACTGTCGTCGACGGTGATAGCCGGTTATATGGGTTAAAGAGGTGAGTGAGATGGTTTCACTAGAGGTTAAAACAGCGGAGATCGAGGAGTGGGGATAGTTCTTATTTTAATCTTATACATAAGAGAAGGGTTTTGGCTGGGATATCTGTGTTGGTCTTACACAAAATAGGAGAGTTTTGAGTTTTCAAAAATACAGAATTGTAACTTCAGTTGATTCGGTGGAATTTTTAGATAGTGGAGTCACATAGCCATTTAAAAGTTCGTTTAATGAAACAATTGTTCTATTCTATAATGGTGAGGAGCATTATTTAGATGAATAGGGATAATAAACTACTAAATCATATGTTATAACTTTTTAAATTTGGATTTAAATTACGCCCCCCACCCCAAAAAAAAAAGATATAAAAAATAAATAAAATTATGGTAACCACTGCCGCTCGACGTTACGCCCCTGTAAGAGTCACCATAGCGTAACACTGAGTTGCGTGGGGTGCGAGCTCATGCATGAATTCATTTAAACCATAGAAGTTTTAGGCAAGGTCGCGGAGCATGACAGAAAGAAAAGACTTCACACGTAGACTCAGTCAGCACGGTTCAAACATAACTGGGACCAGCTTAGTATTGTAACTGCTGACGTCTTTTTAATCACACGAATCAGTAGCTACAAATATTTCGCCGCAAGCCATTTTGTGAAGTAAGAAATGATGGCCCCCGGGGGGGGGGGCGGCGGAGCTTAGAGATTTGACAGGAAAGATTCCAGACAACGGGTAGTAAATATAGTAGCATAGGTCGTTAAAAGAAAGCCGTCCAGAATCTAGAGTCGAGCATCCCTAAGGAGGACTGTACTTCGTTGTTAACTCAATATTTCATGTCTGCGTTGATAAGAGACTAACGGAAGTAGTGAGCCATGTAACACTTACAAACCTGTATGCAATATTATAGCGGGACGGTTGCCCACTGAGGAAGAAAACTTACAAAATTCTCTAATTCTGTATGGTACAAAGTAAAACCGCTGTAACAATAGATAGAAACTACAACCACTGTAACAGTGGATAGGAACTACAAACACTGTAACACTGGATGGCAACTGCAACCACTGTAACAATGGATAGGAACTACAACCACAGTAACAGTGTATCAATTGATAGGATATCAAAAGATCCACAGCTATCACTTTCAGTATTAGCCGTGGATTGTATTTTCCTTGAACAGACACAGAGGAATAAAATTAATAGTGTTTCCTCACCTAGACTGATTTCATAGTGACAATCATGGACATATCATTCTTAGGCAATCGCATTCTTTTTAACCCATCAACGGGTCAATGTATCCCGCGCTGACACTGGTAAGGTCAAGAATAACTCAATTCCCAAGAAGTGCAAGAATGTGACTGTGTACAGCAGCTTTGGATCTTAAGCAGTCTTGAAACGTCAATCAAGAAACCTGAACTCACCTGTCCTCCTATAGTTAAGCAGAATGAACTTATCAATTGTATACACGTTAAAGACAAAAATCCAAAAGTGTTACCTCTACAGTTTCCATGTTACCACAAGCAGGCGAGGCAGTTTCCATGTTGTTACGATCGACACGAGCCTGAATTCAAACTTCAAATGACGTCTGGGGACCGAGCCACTTGTACGTGTTCAATAATTGCCATTAAAGACTTACTGGGGCTAAGGTCATCGCAACACGGTAATTTGTCTGGCACCTGGCCCGGAAATAAACAGCACAGAGTAGCGGCGTATCGACACCCCCCCCCCAAGTCACGTTAACACCGCGCCAAAGTCACGTTAACCCCCCCCCCCCCCCCCCCCGCTTGTAAGGTGTTTTATTTTATTAATAATGTTTTTTAAAAATATGTTTTTGTTTCTCTCCCTGTATTTTCATTGGGTGAAGAGAATTGCTTTTTCAATATGTTGAAACCTGCAGCTTTTAGACTTCAAGTTATTATATATTTTTCAGCAATGATTTATAATCCTATGTGACCGTCACAAGTTTCCATCATCAACCGTTGTTATTCTACGTCCAGAGAGATTGAATAGTAGTAACGATGATAAACAAAAGCTGTTAAAATGATTGATAAAGATTGAACAGCTCGTGCTCATTTAATTATAGAAATATTGTGCCTATCGGGAGCCAACCAATAGGTTCACGTCATTTCCGCTTTGGTATCATTTGTGGTTGTCATGGTTTGGCTAAGTAAACATGGATTGCATGATGATACCATCATGGAAAGGAAAGACATTATTCGGAGTAAAAATGTATCAATTTTATTTTAAAACTAATTTATTGTGTCTGCTATAATTAGCCCCACTCAAATCACTGGAATATAATTTAGAAACAACAAATATGTTTTTGGAACCAACCCAAATTGGAAAAAATTAGGCGGAAAGCACGGAAAGCAAGGGCAAGCAACTCTGTTTTACACAGATGGGGACGTGCCCCACACAACACTGTCAAGTTTAAATTCATACGCTTAAATTTTAAAGTCCAAAGAGCGTTTCAAAATAAATACTCTCAAATCTCCAACTAAGTTTTTCTGAAGAATGTTGGAATAAAAAAACTTATTTTCAAACCCAGGTGCCCTCCAAAGGTTGTTGTACTGTTAAAACGCCGAATAAATGTCACCATATAACTGCTGTCGATGTCTTCAAATATCTAGGTCACCACTGGTAGTTTTGGTTCAATTGTAAGTCTTTACTATTATCCATTTAATAGTTGGTCACTTCTGGTGTTCTCTTCAATAGTGGGTCACTATTAGAGCTACCTTCAGCGGAGTTTCAGTCCTGAAATCCGTTGTTAATTAGGTCACCATGAGAACTCCATTCAGTGAAGTTTCAGTCATTAAATCCGTTGTTAATAAGGTCACCATGAGAACTACCTTCGATGGAGTTTCAGTCCTGAAATCCGTTGTTAAGTAGGTCACTATTAGGACTAACTTCAGTAGAGTTTCAGTCTTTAAATCCGTTGTTAAGTAGGTCACTATTAGGAATAACTTCAGTGGAGTTTCAGTCTTTAAATCCGTTGTTAAGTAGGTCACTATTAGGACTAACTTCAGTGGAATTTAAGTCTTTAAATCCGTTGTTAAGTAGGTCACTATTAGGACTAACTTCAGTGGCGTTTCAGTCTTTAAATCCGTTGTTAAGTAAGTCACTATTAGAACTAACTTCATTGGAGTTTCAGTCTTTAAATCCGTTGTTAAGTAGGTCACTATTAGGACTAACTTCAGTGGAGTTTCAGTCTTTAAATCCGTTGTTAAGTAGGTCACTATTAGGACTAACTTCAGTGGAGTTTCAGTCTTTAAATCCGTTGTTAAGTAGTTCACTATTAGGACTACCTTCAGTGGAGTTTCAGTCTTTAAATCCGTTGTTAAGTAGGTCACTATTAGGACTAACTTCAGTGGAGTTTCAGTCTTTAAATCCGTTGTTAAGTAGGTCACTATTAGGACTAACTTCAGTGGAGTTTCAGTCTTTAAATCCGTTGTTAAGTAG
>CAXITT010000875.1:246902-284114 GCA_964033795.1 Lymnaea stagnalis
CCCCAACCACCCGACCCCCCCCCCCACACCCCCCCCCTCAACTAAATGATCACGATCAATTACCGAATTTATCGTGGGCTTGCACTAGCAGTGTTAGGGTTCACAATATCAATACTATCGTATTTACCCCCTTTTTATGCTGGTTGTTTCCTTGTCTAGGTTAATGTGACCTGGTGAACGTGACTCAAGACGTCAATGTATTCAGTGTATAACTAAATAACTGCGTGGAGAAATATAGTTATAAATTATCATTTTTCTTGGAAAGTATGGAGGCGGGAACGGGAATACGCAGAGGAAAAAAAAAAAGGTTTAGGATATACTATGGTATTGAATGCAAACAACGCTGGACTTGTCTGCACTCATTCAAGAGACTCAATTTACGGGAAGGCTTGATAGCAGAGCCACGAAAATTCACCCTTATTCACCGTGAGGCCGACGTCTTTATCTACGTCATGTACGCTCACCTTATAACATAGTCGGTAATAAAGCAATGCGGTATCACGTTTATAACCAAGTAAGATCCTACGGAATAAATTAAAAAAATCATTGTCCACATACAAATAAATGTGTCGCGGGTAAACATATGTGACGGATATGGGCTAGGGAAAGAATCCATGTTAAATTTTGTTTCAAAATTGTATTTTAAAAAAGTAAAGCCTAAATAATAAAGTGTTGTCAAAAATCTCTTGTTTAAAAATAGTTGACAGTGTTAGCTTCTATCTTAATGAGAGTGCGTATTGTATTAAAAGTATACAGAATTTCGGTTGTAAAAATAATTATAGTTAAACACACCTTTGAGCATTGAAAAATAGTGTTGGAGAGACATACAATTATGTAATTTTCCCCACACACAAGTAAAATCTTTTAGACTTTAAAAAAAAAAAATTACAAATGACTATGAACAAAAATGCAACAGTCTAAAAATGCTTAACAAGGCTCAAAGAACAGACCTAAGCCAAGTACGTGTACTTTGAAGACGAGATCTCCACAGATGTGCCACAAAACGCAGCATACAGAATTAGTGTTCTACCGTAGACTTTGACTAAACATGAGATAAAAGTCTCAGGTATCGCTGTCCATATCAAGTTCTCCAATAAGATGTTATTTATTGTAATTGTATTTTTCCGTTATCGAAGGCGACGCCCAGCCAGAACTAGAAATGACCGTACAAACCGGAAAAAGTGTGTGGGGCCAAAAAAAAAGGGAGGAGGGGGGGGGGAATTTCTTACAAGTTTCTGAAAACTTCGGCGGACCAGTTGAGATGATCTCGTGGGTTAAATTAGTCTTTAGGCCAGACTAAGAGGTCCCCCTGATCAACACAGAACAAGCCATTTCTTATGTCCCTACTTTAAGATCTACAGGGGTTGACATAGTTATTTAATAAACCTTTTAACCCCATTCCGCATATACACACCGAAATTCCCAGAGCCGATCACGTCCCTAGGCGCTTGACCTCATTCCGTGGCCCTACTCGTGGCCAGTTCGTTGGGTCACGTTTTGGGCCATTCGGAGGATTAGCCCTCCCGTCCCACCCCTGTCAAAGCTCCAGAACCCGCCAGCTGGTAAAATGTGAGACGTTAATTGCAAATGGCACAGAAGGTTACGGATGTCCACGTGGCATCTGTTGGTGACTTCTTGCCTTCCGCTGGCGCTCTCCACCCTCCCCCCCCCCCAACCACCACCCTGCACACGAAAGCCACTATTAAACAACACGTGGAGCACAATTCTATCTTTCCACTCAAACCAACCATCGTGTCATCATCACCGCTTGTGACTGTGATGTCTTACACAAAAATCCTGCAGTCTTAACATGTGATGGTTAAATCAGCCGTCTTTTTGAAAGGTCAACTCGCACTTTCAGGGTGGGGATACCCATGGATAAGTCGGGTTCCATTTTAGTTTATGACATTACTAAATACGAAGAACTGAAGTAGATGACCTTTGCGTGGTAAATTATAATATTCAAACATGTAGCTTAAGTAAATTGTTTATGGTTCCATATTTTCTTTAGGGTATAAACTATTTATAACATTCAAACATAACATGTCAATGTTTTTAATACGTGAATGGAACATATCCGTTAACAGGATCAGGCGTGTATTACAGATATCTATTGGATACATTCTTCTATCTGTATTTGCTAAAATGTACTTGGTCAGATTCAAGACACTATCTGGTGAGACTCAAGAGACCACCTGATGACACACAAGACACTACCTGGTGAGACTGAAGAGACCACCTTATAATATAAAAGACACTACCTGGTGAGACCCAAGAGATCACCTTATAAGACACAAGACACTATCTGGTGAGACTCAAGACACTACCTGGTGAGACTGCAGAGACCGCCTCATAAGACACAAGAAACTACCTGCTGAGACTCAATAGACTACCTCATAAGACACAAGACGCTACCAGGTGAGACTCAAGGAACTACCTAGTAAGACTCAAGACACTACCTGGTGACACTAAGAGACCACCTGGTGAGACTCAAAACACTACTTTATAAGACACAAGACACTACCTGATGAGACTCAAGAGACCACCTGATGACACACAAGCATTACCTGGTGAAACTCAAGAGACTAAATCATAAGACACAAGTACTACCTGGTGAGACTATTAGACCACCTGGTGAGACTCAAAATACTACCTTATAAGACACAAGACACTACCTGGTGAGACTCAAGAGACCACCTGATGACACACTAGACATTACCTAGTGAAACTCAAAAGACTACCTTGTAAGACACAAGACAATACCTTGTGAGACTCAAGAGACTACCTGGTGAGGCTCAAGACACTACCTTATAAGACACAAGAAACTACCCGGTGAGACTCAAGAGACCACCTGGTTATACTCAAGAGACCACCTGGTGAGACTCAAGACACTACCTGGTAAGACTCAAGACACCACCTGGTTATACTCAAGAGACCACCTGGTGAGACTATAGACACTATCTGGTAAGACTCAAGACACTGCCTGGTGAGACTCAAGAGACCACACAATGACACACAAGACATTACGCGGTGAAACTAAAGAGACTATGTGCTGAGACTCAATGAACTACCTGGTAAGACTCAAGAAACTATCTGATGAGACTCAAGAAACTACCTGGTGAGACTAAGAGACCACCTGCTGAGTCTCAAGACAATACTCTATAAGACTCAAGACACCATCTGGCGAGACCCAAGACACCACCTGGCGAGACCCAATACACAACCTTATAAGACACAAGAAACTACCTGGTGAGACTCAAGAGACTACCTCATAAGACACAAGACACTAACTAGTGAAACTCAAGGAACTACCTGGTAAGACACAAGAAACTACCTGGTGAGACTCAAGAGACTACTTCATAAGACTCAAGACACTACCTGGTGAGACTAAAGAAACCACCTGATGACACACAGGACATTACCTGGTAAAACTCAAGATAATACCTTATAAGACACAAGACACTACCTGGTGAGACTCAAGGAACTACCTGGTAAGACTCAAGACTTTAACTGGTGAGACTAAGAGACAACCTGGTGAGACTGAAGACACTACCATGTGAGACTTAAGACACTACCTGGTGAGACTCAATGAACTACCTGCTAAGACTCAAGACACTACCTGGGTAGACTAAGAGACAACCTGGTGAGACTCAAGAGACTACCTCATCAGACACAAGACAATACCTGGTGAGACTCAAGAGACTACCTGGTGAGGCTCAAGACACTACCTTATAAGACACAAGAAACTACCCGGTGAGACTCAAGAGACCACCTGGTTATACTCAAGAGACCACCTGGTGAGACTCAAGACACTACCTTGTAAGACTCAAGACACAACCTGGTTATACTCAAGAGACCACCTGGTGAGACTATAGACACTACCTGGTAAGACTCAAGACACTGCCTGGTGAGACTCAAGAGACCACACAATGACACACAAGACATTACCCGGTGAAACTAAAGAGACTTTGTGCTGAGACTCAATGAACTACCTGGTAAGACTCAAGAAACTATCTGGTAAGACTCAAGAAACTATCTGGTAAGACTCAAGACACTACCTGGTGAGACTAAGAGACAACCTGGTGAGACTTAAGACACTACCATGTGAGTCTCAAGATACTACCTGGTGAGACTCAAGACACTACCCTGTGAGACTCAAGACACTTCCTGGTGAGACTCAAGACACTACCTGGTGAGACTTAAGGAACTACTGGTGAGACTCAAGACACTACCTGGTGAGACTCAAGAGACTACCTGGTGAAACTCAAGACACTACCTGGTGAGACTCAAGACACTACCATGTGAGACTCAAGACACCACCTGGTGAGACTCAAGACACAACCTGGTGAGACTCAAGACACCACCTGGTGAGACTCAAGACACCACCTGGTGAGACTCAAGACACTACCTGGTGAGACTCAAGAGACCACCTGATGACACACAAGAGACTACCTGGTGAGACTGCAGCGTGTTGAATTAGCTACATACAAATCACTCATTAATCCATTCACTGAACTATTAAATACTATATTATCTAATACACTCACTTATCCATTCCTTACTCCGTTTACGAAAACAGTGACTAAACTCAAAAGTGGTGCAAGACTTTGTCAATAAGTTGCTGCGGGTGTGAGACTTAGTCCAGCAATTTGTGGAAATGTTAGACTTTTCAATCAATTTGTTGAGATGTTAGTCCTGTCAATCAATTTGCGGAGATGTTAGACTTGTGGAGATTTTAGACTTGTCAATCAATTTGTGGAAATGCAAGAACTAGTCATTCAATTTAATAGGATTCAAGACTTAGTCAATCAGTTTGTAGTGGATACAAAATTTATTCATCAATTTGGGGGATGCAAGACCTATTCAATCCATTTGTGGGGATGCAAGACTTAGTCAATCAATTTATGTGTGTGCGAGACTTAGCCAACTAATCTGTCGTGGTGCGAGACTTAGTCAATCAATTTTTGGGGCTGCTAGACTTAGTCAACCAATGTGAAGGTAGTGCAGAGCATAGAATAGGTCGAGAAATCATGCCTGAAACGAATTTTTTTAAAAATTACTTTAAAACTATCTGCCACACACTGCAGATTTTTGAATAGCCTGACTTAGTAAACAATGGTTTTTTAGTTAAAGAAAAATACATGAGCCAAAGGGATTACGCAGAACATTGTGTTGTACTGATCCCAGCACTTTGGCTTGGTGTCGGTTATGGGTATTGGGGGGGGGGGGAAGGGGGGAATTATTTAACCCAGGCCTGGAAAATGGTTTTTTAGTTAAAGAAAAATACATGAGCCAAAGGGATTACGCAGAACATTGTGTTGTACTGATCCCAGCACTTTGGCTTGGTGTCGGTTATGGGTATTGGGGGGGGGGGTATGGGTGAATTATGTAAACCAGGCCTGGAAAACTCAAAATGTAAGGCGAGCCGTATTACTTTCTGAAAACCTTGTGCGGGCCAAAAGAAAATGGGACAGTACTTGTGCGGGCCAAGCAAAAAAAAAGGACAGGGGGAAAGCTATTAAGAAAATAAGAACAATAAAGAATATTTCGTTACTTCGCGGGCCGCAAAGTGGGGCCGCATGTTGTGCAGGCCCAATGTAAAAAACAACATGGTGTTATATCCTCTGTGTTATTTGACTAATTAAAAAAAAGGATGAACTGAATAAAATACGTTCGTCGAACTCATAACTTCTGTTGGCTGTAAACTTATTACTGACCGAGAAATTTAGATTGATCGTCTTAATGAGAAAAGCAAACTAATTTTTTGCATCAGCAGCTTCTAACATTTCATGTTTTTTGCATCAGTAGCCTCTAACATTTCACGTTTTTTGCATCAGCATCTTCTAACATTTCATGATTTTTGCATCAGCAGCTTCTAACATTTCATGTTTTTTGCATCAGCAGCTTCTAACATTTCATGTTTTTTGCGTCAGCAGTTTCTAACATTTCATGATTTTTGCACCAGCAGCTTCTAACATTTCATGATTTTTGCATCAGCAGCTTCTAACATTTCATGATTTTTGCATCAGCAGCTTCTAACATTTCACGATTTTTGCAACAGTAAGTTCTAAAAACTTCATGATCGTTGCATCAGTAACCTCTAACATTTCATGATTTTTGCATCAGTAACTTCTAATATTTCATGATTTTTGCATAAGTTACTTCTAACATTTTATGATTGTTGTATCAGAAGCTTCTAACATTTCATGACTTTTATGCATCAAAAACTTCTAAAATTTCATGATTTTTTCACCAGCAAACACTAATGCCCACTGGCATTTAAAACGTTCTTTAGGTCATTGCTTCTCAAGTTATGATCAGCAGACAGACACTGCTCTGCTTGTTCTTTCTGTGAACGGTCCTCAGCAAATGAGAAACTGGACATAGACCACTGGAAAAAATTTGGAACCCTCGAATATACATTTGTTGCCGGTCTGTCGTCCGGAAAATGTTGAGATTTGAGATGCACTGCCGAGCAGACCTAACACGAAGAGGCCCCTGGATGCACTGCCGAGCAGACCTAACACGAAGAGGCCCCTGGATGCACTGCCGAGCAGACCTAACACGAAGAGGCCCCTCCCTGCACTCCAATGATCGCATAATCTGATGAATGTTTATTTAATCAAGTCAATGCATTACAAATCATTCATAACAGCATACCTGCAAGGCCGGAAACTCCAATGGATTTTCATAGTAATTGACGTGCTCTGTAAAAATGGGACAAGGCTCCGCGTCCATTTCCGGGCCGATGATGTTGTTTGATCCTCTCTTGTATCCCCCGCCGTCAGCTAACAGCTCTAAGGGGAGAGAATCTTGTAGACAGAAAATATTGACGCACCAGAAACCATTTTGTACTGGTTATTATTATTATTTTTTTTTGGAAAATTATTTCCAGATGAAGGTATATACCTAAGATGACAAGTGTAATGATGTGTGGGTCCCATGATGTTTAGGATGTCATGAGTAATGATGTGTGGGTCCTTAGATGTTTAGGATGTCATAAGTAATGATGTGTTGGTTCTAGGATCTTTATGATGTAAATTGTAATGATGTGTGGGTCCTATGATGTTTAGGATGTCATGAGTAATGATGTGTTGGTTCTAGGATCTTTATGATGTAACTTGTAATGATGTGGGGGTCCTATGATGTTTAGGATGTCATGAGTAATGATGTGTTGGTTCTAGGATCTTTATGAAGTAAATTGTAATGATGTGTGGGTCCTATGATGTTTAGGATGTCATTAATAATTGTGTGTTGGTTCTAGGATCTTTGTGATGTAAATTGTAATGATGTGTGGGTCCTTAGATGTTTAGGATGTCATGAGTAATGATGTGTTGGTTCTAGGATCTTTATGATGTAAATTGTAATGATGTTAGGGTCCTATGATGTTTAGGATGTCATTAATAATTATGTGTTGGTTCTAGGATCTTTGTAATGTAAATTGTAATGATGTGTGGGTCCTTAGATGTTTAGGATGTCATGAGTAATGATGTGTTGGTTCTAGGATCTTTGTGATGTAAATTGTAATGATGTTAGGGTCTGACATGAGTTTGTTCTAGGATGTTTAGGATGTCTTGTGTAATGATTTGTTGGTTACCATAATGTTTATGATGTTATGGCTAATAATGGGTGGGTTCTAGGATTTAATGATGTGTAGTGTAATGATGTCTGGGTTCTAAGAAGTTATTATGTCATTTGTAAAATGTGTGGATTCTAGAATGTTTATGATGTCTAGTGTAATGATGTGCGGTTTCTCAGATGCTTAGGATCAAAAGTGCAATGATGTGTGGGCTGTAGTATGTAGGATGTTTTGGATGACAAGTGAAAAATTTTATAAGTCCCTTAAAACCCATCTGTTTAGGTCCGCCTATGACCTGTGATGCACCCTCCTTGCCCTGCCTCATTTTCTGTCATGGGTTGATCCTGTAGTATAGGCCAAAACGTGCCAAAGTGTCCTCGCTTTATAGCCATTTTAATTGTTTCTATAGTATAGTAGTTACTATCCTAGTGTCTCATTTTTATTTTACTTAGTTTACATGTTTTTAATAATTGTAAAGCGCTTAGAGCTTTAAGGTAAGCGCTATATAAAAAAATGCCTAAATAAATAAATATAATTATTCTTGCTCCCTTTGCTCCCATCAATGACAGTTTCCAAAGTTATTTTTACATAACATTTAATCAACGTAGTTTCGTCTGAAAGTATGACCTTGAACTCTTGCTAGCTTCTTCTTTCATCTAAAAAGCCGGCAATATGACCTTAACGGAAGCTCACGTGATGCCAGACACGAGTCTGGCTTTGAACTATTTTGTACCACTTAAATCTTATTTCTAAAATAGCTTAATTTCTAAATTGGTCTCCCCTTTTAGGCCTTACACGCCTATTAAAAAGTCTTTCAGAAAAAAATCTGGAATATAAATAAAAATGTTTACATTTATTTTCTGTGCTCACTGAAGTAACAAAAAAAAAAATTCATGTTGAATGCGGTCTTTAAAATTGTATATCTGCTGAAGTTGACAAAGTTATTTCAGGAATGTACTATTTCAGTTTGAAGTTGGATTGAGGCTCTGTTGTTGGTTGAGTGACCTTATTTGGAGTCTGACAACTATAGACACGACAGGACACAATTCATTGTTTGTATCTGAGAACTCTCCTGTCTTTTTTAGGGTGCATTTTTTGTTTACAAAGTTTGTGCTTTGCTTTTCATATTTACGTATTGTAAATGTTCCGAAAAGTTAACTATCCAACTCCAATGACATGTCATACAAGTTAACACTCTAACTCCTATGACATGGAATACTAGTAAACGATCTAACTCCAATGACATGTCATATAGAGACCGACCGAATTTCGGATTCAGCTTCAGTTTCGGCGCCGGAAGTGGCCATTTTATCACTTTCGGCCAAGTTTCGGTTTCGGCCGAAACTGAAAAGTTAACTTTCGGCTTAATTTCGGTTTCGGTCAAAAGAGAAAAGTTAACTTTCGGTTTTTATTCTGTTTCGGCCGAAAGTGACTGAGGTTTTCGGTCATCTAATACTAGGCGAAATCGATATTTGACAACAAACTAAGCGATCTTTAAGAACAATCTAAAAGATCTAAAAGAAAAAACTAACCGATTTATAAGATCGAACTAAATGATCTTTAAGAACAAAACAAATGATCTTTAATAGTAAAGTAAATGATTTATAAGAATAAACTAAGCGATCTTTAACAGAAAACTAAATGTTCTTTAGGAACAAACTAAAAGATCTTTAAGAACAATCTAATCGATCTTAAGGAACAAAATCAATTATCTTTAAGAACAAACTAAGCGATCTTTACGTAAAAACTAAGCGATCTTCAACAACAAAAGAAGCGATCTTTAAGAACAAACTAAACGATTTTTTTATAAGAAACTAAAAGATCTTTAAAAATAAACTAAATGATCTTTAAGAACAAACTGAATGATCTTTAAGAACAACTAAACGATATTTAAGAACTAAATCAATGATCTTTAAGAACAAACTAAGCGATCTTTTAGAACAAACTAAATGATCTTTCACGAAATAATTATGTCACCAACTCGGAAAGACTAGTGTGCTGTTACTAGGTTAAATATTAATACAGTGATATCTTGCAAGCTGCTAATGAAAACACAAAGCAATAGTATTACAACAGCGAAACATTGTGGTGATATTTTTATAGCCTCAATAGCATAATATATTTAGGTGGCATTTGGCTCTATTAGAGCCACTAGGCACATGTTCTAGGTTTTAATTATATTATAAAAGCAAAGGCACTCAAGAGTCTATTTTGCATTAATTCTCCCCCCCACCCCCCCCCCCCCCCATATTTTTTCCTACCATAAAAATTTTAAACAATTGTAAAGCAATTTAAATTACTTTAATATTAAAATGGTAAAATCCAAAGTATTAATTAAATCAAGGGTCTCAAATTCAAATCATAAGGGCGGCCACAGGAGATAGTGTCTGAGTGAGACTGGGCCGCATCAAGTAATCCAAAAGAGCGATTACAACTGTTACAATCTGCTCAACCTTTATAAATAACAATAAAAACATTCAGTGTTCTCAAGAACTAGGCTTCACTTTCTTCCACCTACTCACTGTTGCCAGAGAGCTGGCAGCGCTGCCTTTGACACAGCTGAGCAGCTTTGGCTTGAGTGAGGAAGCAACTGAGACCCTCAGTATAGCTTGAAGATCCTCATCAGTAAGTTTGGCCATGAACTTTGACTTGTTAAAGTGAATAGTGGAAAAGAGCTATTCACACTGATAGGCACTCCCAAAAAGTCGTATGTTCCGTTTGAACAACCTAAAAATTTCAGGGACGGTGGAGGGCAAAACAATAAAATGTCCATGCTTAAAATTGTCTGTTTTTCCATTCAGCTCCCCGCAAGGGGCATCTTGCAAGTTAAAGGATAAAGGGTCAGCAAAAAGCTGAAAAGTGGCTGTATGTGTTTTGAAGTCTAAAAAAATGTAGAGACCCAGTCTGGGTAAAAAAGCCTAAGAAGAAGATTTAGAAAGTGACCAAGGGGACATGCTCGAAATTTACCTCACTCGTAAACTAGCGACAATTTTAATATGGATCCTTTGATAATGTATCAGATTACTACGATTTACACAATTAAGGTTATGCATTACCCCCAACTTACTTTTAAAAACTTTTCTCAAAGCCGCACTCTTTACCATGTTTGTCTCATAAAAAGCTATCAAATAAAAACTTTATTTCGATTTTAAAACGGTTCTTACCATTATAATCATCATACATAAATATATAGAAACATTTAAAAAAATCAGAATTAGACTAGTTGGTGAGATTCGACTGAAACCGTCTCTAAGAGTCACGTTATAGATATGAGAATGGGGGAAATGCACCAGCGCATTAACACTAAACTTTTCTGTCATGTAGCGGGCAGCAAAATATCGTCTTGAGGGTCACAAATGGCTCGCGTGCCGCGAGTTTGAGCCCCCTGTATTAGATGTTTATTTATTAATATTCTCGATTATCGCATTTGTTATAAAAAGAATGAAAATATTTATACTTTTCCCCAACATTTTCGATGTATGCATAATGTATGCGGAAACGAATTTCAAAATATCTAAATATTTCATTTTCGGTTTCAGCTTCGGATTCGGTTTCGGCCGAAAGTCATTTTTCAATTTTGGCCTTTTTCGGTTTCGGCCGAAAGACATTTTAAAACTTTCGGCATATTTTCGGTTTCAGCCGAAAGTCCTTTTAAACTTTCGGTCTATTTTCGGCTTCGGCCGATATCAAAAAATTACCTTCAGTCGGTCTCTAATGTCATACAAGTTAACACTCTTAACTCCTATGACATGCAATACTAGTAAACGATCTAACTCCGATGACATGTCATACAAGTTAACACTCTAACACCAATGACATGTAGATTTAGAAGAGCACGGCTCTAATAAAATAAATTGAGAATTGAGTCACTTAGACTTAACAACAGAATAAAATCAAATCAAAAATTCATTAAGAATTGGAAAGAAAGGAATCACGAGAGACAGAATCTTCCTAAACGTTTTGTGGGTAAATGTCGGGGGAATGTGGGTAAATGTGGAAGGTGTGGGTAATTGAGAGGGCTATGTGGATAAAAATGGGTAATGTAGGAAAATATGGGGGCAATGAAGATAAATTCTGGGGATTTGGTAAATGTGGGGGAATGTGGGTAGTTGTGGCGGAAGTGTGGGTAAATGTGGGGGAATGTGGTTTAATGTGAGGGAATGTGGGTAGTTGTGGTGTAATGTGGGCAAATGTTGGGGCATGTGGTTAAATGTGGGGAAATGTTGTGGAATGTGAAGGACGATTTTAATATTTGTTTGATGATAAGATAATCTCACTCTTATTCCTTATTTAGTTTTTAATGTTTGCCATTTTCTTACCTTGCTAACGCCAAAATATTTGCTAAATTCTTTTTCAGACTCGAGACAATTTCATCTCCATTCACTGCCGTCTTAGTGTTTTCACCTCAAAATTCAGCCCTGCTGTGACACTTTCTGTTTTAGATGAAGGATAATGTTAAAAGTCGATTGTGTTCAATGGAGGATGGATTGTCGGAAAACGGAAGTTAAATATGTATAGAAAAATATTAACTTTGACATCATTAATTCTTGTGTACATATAATTTAAACGCTCACAAACTAATGACGTCAAGCTCCAAAATAGGACAATACCTTAAATTTCAATTTGAAAGTTTAAAAAAAAATGAGATAGAAGTTTTCAATCATTACATTTTTTAGTATCGATTTAACGACAGTCATAAAAATGAAGACGGCAGACGACTGGGCATGTTGCAATTCTTCCCGCCAGACAATGAAGATTAATTTGATCTCTAGATCTCTGGAAATTAACTTGATCCTCTCCTAATGAAAATGTAAAACATACGATACATGTTACACAAGCCTGACATATTTTTTGTTTCAGTTTAACTTGTATAAGAGTTGTGTCTTCCTGGTTGTTTACTGATGTTTGTGTTGGTCAGAGACATTCTTTTGACAGAAGGAACGTCTTCGCCTTTCAGCAGAGTTGGCGGGTATTTTCTATTGAACCACCGAGAGTTTAATGGATTAGTCATTTAATACTTTTTATATATTGAGTCGGAAATATGTTTAAGTATATATATATATATATATATATATATATATATATATATATATATATATATATATTTATTCAAGTATCAACTAACTAATCCATTAATCTCTTGGTGGTTTCATAGGGAAAAAAAAAATACCTGGAATCTGCGTTTTTGCCTCTCGGCAGAGTTGGCGGGTATTTTCTATTGAACCACCGAGAGTTTAATGGATTAGTCATTGGATACTTTCTATACACGATTTTTTTTTGTTTTCAACCTTGAGCTAAAGTGCGTAATGGAGGAAGAAGAGAAATACGGGGAGGGCTTCGCTCCCTTTGAAGCAATAGGAAATAAACAATGGGTAGAGGCAAACCTGGCAAAGGACAACGCAAAAAAAAACCTGAAAAAATACCTGCGCTTAGGACCATCAGAAAACACATATTTAAGTAGCAACTAAATTTATTTTATGGTTGGGTGTCACCACAACATGAGGAACTGTATTGAAGGGTCGCGGCATTAGGAAGGTTGAAGAGCAACTGCTATAGAATACGTTTAGCCTAGAATAATGTTTAGCGTAAGCTTGTTTTGTACAGAGAAACACTTTGCTTTCATCATGTTTTGTTTCGATTATTATTTTAAAAAACTAAGAATTATTTAAGTTATGTATTTTATTCAGTGAAACTAATTATTTTCTCTAAGGCCAGACCTTTTAAAATTGTGGACATTCTCAGCAATATGATACATCGTAACAACCAGATGCTCAGGTAACCAGACAATCAGAGAAACTAACAACCAGATGCTCAGCTAAAAAGACATCCAGAAAGCTAGCAACAAGATGCTCAGCTAAAAAGACATCCAGAAAGCTAGTAACAAGATGCTCAGCTAACAAAACAACCTGAGAAACTAACAACCAGATGCTCATGTAACCAGAGTAACACATAAAACATTAGACTTTTCTCGAAAGTCTGTCGCAGTGTTAAACGGTAAAATTATTGAAACAACTAGACCACTAAACACTATTCGCCATAAAATAACATCTTTACAGAGACCACACTTACCTATTCACTATAACATAACATATTTACAGTGGCCACACTTCACTATTCAATCAAACATAATATATTTAAAGTGACCACACTTCACTATTCAACATAACAATATCTTTCCAGTGGCCACACTTCATTATTCACCATAACATAATATCTTTCCAGTGGCCACACTTCATTATCCACCATAACATAATATCTTTCCAGTGGCCACACTTCATTATCCACCATAACATAATATCTTTCCAGTGACCACACTTCATTATTCACCATAACATAATATCTTTCCAGTGGCCACACTTCATTATCCACCATAACATAATATCTTTCCAGTGGCTACACTTCATTATCCACCATAACATAATATCTTTCCAGTGGCCACACTTCATTATCAACCATAACATAATATCTTTCCAGTGACCACACTTCATTATCCACCATAAAATAATATCTTTCCAGTGGCCACACTTCATTATCCACCATAACATAATATCTTTCCAGTGACCACACTTCATTATTCACCATAACATAATATCTTTCCAGTGGCCACACTTCATTATTCACCATAACATAATATCTTTCAAGTGACCACACTTCATTATTCACCATAACATAATATCTTTCCAGTGGCCACACTTCATTATTCACCATAGCATAATATCTTTCCAGTGACCACACTTCATTATCCACCATAGCATAATATCTTTCCAGTGGCCACACTTCATTATTCACCATAACATAATATCTTTCCAGTGGCCATACTTCATTATTCACCATAACATAATATCTTTCCAGTGGCCACACTTCATTATCCACCATAACATAATATCTTTCCAGTGGCCACACTTCATTATTCACCATAACATAATATCTTTCCAGTGACCACACTTCATTATCCACCATAACATAATATCTTTCCAGTGGCCACACTTCATTATTCACCATAACATAATATCTTTCCAGTGGCCACACTTCATTATTCACCATAACATAATATCTTTCCAGTGGCCACACTTCATTAGCCAACTGACCGGAATGTATGTTTCAGTCCCCCCACCCCCCCCACCTTAACGCTATCATTGACTCAGACGTTCGGTCATCTTACCTTAACGGCATTGATCAAACCCCTAAGAGCTGTCTTTGTCTCGTCTGGCTTCGCCGCTGGCAATGATAGGACGGCATCTTGTCATGTCATCAAACATAAACTGTTCGCGTCTCATTCATCTACTTAAAAGCTTTTCAGTCCATTATTGAACGACATTGACTCAAGCCGACACGGCCCACGCCGAGGGTTTAATCTGTTGTTGCCGTGATGTTATCTTGATCGGCCATTCATTGGTTGTCAAGGACGTAGAAGGACGTAGACCTGTCTGATTGTTATCGCATTGAGGGAAGGCCTCAGTTTCCACCTGACATCTCATGGTGACGTCTAACTCCATCGTTACTTTTAACTGAAGTACTCGAAATAACTGCGCAACGGAGCACACATGTTTACATCTATATTCAAGGATAGAATTTTAATAATTAGATAAAACAATGCGATTACTTATAACATATTTAAAGGTGTGGGTATTTTAAGTAACATATGTTATATAGGAATAGGACTTAAATGTTTATCAGTGGTTTACAACAAAATCAATGCATACATGCATGTCTCAGTATTTGGGCTATTTAGAAGGCTGACGACTACTTTTACCATCAGCATCTCTCTGTCCCTTTGTACGGCTGTCACTTCATCTGTTACTTCATCTGTTACTTCATCTGTTACTTCATCTGTCACTTCATCTGTCACTTCATCTGTTACTTGATCTGTTACTTCATCTGTTACTTCATCGGTTACTTCATCTGTTACTTCATCTGTTTCTTGATCTGTTACTTGATCTGTTACTTCATCTGTTACTTCATCTGTTACTTGATCTGTTACTGCATCTGTTACTGCATCTGTTACTTCATCTGTTACTTCATCTGTTACTTCATCTGTTACTTCATCTGTTAATTCATCTGTTACTTCATCTGTTATTTCATCTGAAGTTTCTTAACTCAATCCCAGTAAATTGCATACGGCGCATTAAAAAAGACTCATTATTATATTAAAATAGTTTTACTTCAATCTGAATCATTTCTTTCCTTTCAATCATCCAACCAATGTTTACATAGGGATCGAACAATTATGCATAGCCAAACTGACCATGATACATAGCAAAACTGGCAATGATATATAGCCAAACTGACAATGATACATAGCCAAACTGACAATGATACCTGGTCAAACTGTCTTACCCATAGATGATAGAGCGGCCTTATATTATCAACAAGCTGTCATTTCAGATCAAACTGTCCTACCCATAGAGCAAGTGCAACCTATGGAAATTGACTAAGAACGTATGGACCAGGCGAAGTATCAACACTCAAACTAAACTGAAAGTATATCAGGCGGCTGTTCTCCCTACGCTTCTCTATGCCTGTGAAAGTGGACGTTCTACCAACGCCGTGCAAGAATGCTGAACCACTTTCATACAACAAGACTCAGAAAAGTCCTCAACATTAAATGGCAGGACAGGGTCCCAGACACTGAGGTGCTCACACGGGCAGGTCTCCCCAGCATCTTTACCATCTTGATGAAGTCCCAGCTTCGCTGGGCGGGACATGTTGTGAGAATGTCAGATGACCGTCTTCCCAAAAGAATTTTCTTTGGTGAGCTTGAACAAGGAAAGCGGTCTGCTGGCGGACAGAAAATCGCTTTAAGGACAACATAAAATCCTCACTGAAAGCTTTCAACATAAACCCAGACACGTGGGAGGAACAAGCAAAGGATGGAACTTCATGGCGTTCCACTTTGCACAGGAGCTCCATGCAACATGAAGTTGGCAAAACAGCGGCTTCAGAGCGCAAGAGACATTCCAGGAAGGCTCAGTCTTATTCTTCTCCCGGAGATGCCCCATTATTCCCCTGCACCTACTGCACAAGAAAATTTCATGCCACAATCGGCCTCATGAGCCATTTCGCACCCACAGAAAGAACCAGAAAAAACTCTGATGATAAAAGTGGTCATGGTCGACTCCCGACTGACGAACAACAAACTATAGATGATAGAGTGGCATTATGTTATCAGAGGGCTGTCATTTCAGAACAAACTGTCGTGCCAATAGATGATAGAGCGGCATTATGTTATCAAAGGGCTGTCATTTCAGAACAAACTGTCGCACCAATAGATGATAGAGTGGCATTATGTTATCAAAGGGCTGTCATTTTAGAACAAACTGTCGTGCCAATAGATGATAGAGCGGCATTATGTTATCAGAGGGCTGTTATTTCAGAACAAACTGTCGTGCCAATAGATGATAGAGCGGCATTATGTTATCAGAGGGCTGTCATTTTAGAACAAACTGTCATACCAATAGATGATAGAGTGGCATTATGTTATCAGAGGGCTGTCATTTTAGAACAAACTGTCGTACCAATAGACGATAGAGCGGCCTTATATTATCAAGGCGTTGTCATTTCACACCTTAACTTCCAAGCCCCTTCCAGACCTTTATTCATATCCACCGTATCCAAATCTTTATATATCCCTTATTGTGAGTAATCATTTGTGTAACAATTACTTATGTCTAAACAAAGTGTCCATAACCATTTATATTACTATCATTTAGATGTTTTTGTTTAATCCTTTGAGAAACAATCATTTATATGTCTAAACAAAGTGCCTATAATCATTTGTATAACTATCATTTAATCCCTAAAGAATGAAGCAATAATCATTAGAATAGCTATC
The DNA here is from genome assembly GCA_964033795.1 of Lymnaea stagnalis. Taxonomy (NCBI): domain Eukaryota; kingdom Metazoa; phylum Mollusca; class Gastropoda; family Lymnaeidae; genus Lymnaea; species Lymnaea stagnalis. Next base: position 264,314 of record CAXITT010000875.1, read on the forward strand.
GCTTGATGCCTAATAAGATTGGGTTGTTTTGTTTGAATCAAAGTCTTTTAATCTTCATTCTTATCAAGGGCCAATGTTTTTTTTTTTTTCTCTTTGTCTTAAAAATAACTTATCTTTTGAAAGCCCTCCAGCTAAGCTTTCTGTTTCTGACATTTCTTTTTAAAACTAATTTCCGATTTTATTATAAAGTACTTACATTTTTTTTCTTCTTTAAGCTTCTTACGTGAAGTTGAAATCTTTTCAATACATTTGAATCTTTTGTCCTCATGGTTTGAACTTTCCAAGCCAGACATGCCCCCTAATGATTATTGCCTCCTTCTTTAGGGATTAAATGATAGTTATACAAATGATTATTGAGTCTTCCTGCTTTTCCAATACTTTTAAGACAGGGAATCATGTCGTCAGCTTCTGCCAGTTTTCGATAAGACTGTAAGAAAACGGTGATTTCTCTATTTGATGAATATTTAAAAACCTGAGCATTAAACTGGTGTAAATATCTGTTGAAATGAAGTCTGCTACTTCATATCTACTACTTTACATCTACTACTTTATATCTACTACTTTACATCTATTACTTTACATCTACTACTTTACATCTACGAGTGTATATCTACTGCTTTATATTAACTACTTTATATGTACCACACTATATCTACCAATTTATATCTACTGCTTTAAATCTCCACTTTATATATAATACTTTACATCTACTACTTCATATATACTACTTTATATCTACTGCTTTATAGCAACTACTTTATATATTCCACTTTATATCTGCTACTTTATATCTACTGCTTTATATCTACCACTTTATATCTACTGCTTTATATCAACTACTTTATATCTACCATTTTATATCTACTGCTTTATATCAACTACTTTATATCTACCATTTTGTATCAATTATTTTATATATACTACTTTATATCTACTACTTTATATCTACTAATTTATATCTACTACTTTATATCTACTACTTTATAGCCACTGCTTTTTATCAACAACTTTATATCTACTACTTTACTGCATATGCCTACCACTTTATATCTAGAATTTTATATCTACTGCTTTATATATACTACTTTATATCTACTGCTTGAAACCTACTACTTTATATACACCGCTTTATATCTACTGCTTTATATCTACTACTTTATTTCATGATCACTTTCTCTAAATGTCTGATATTTTTTCTTTGAAAACCTGCATTTAAAAAAAAAAAAATTAACTTTGTTTAAATTGCATCCGCTGTCTATTACTTCATATTTTACATTTGATCCCTGGAAATTTAAAAAAAAATGTTATAAAATTAGTCAAATCAAGAAATGTATAAAATAAACATAATAATGGATAATTTCGAAGACTTAACTGCGTTTGACTACTCAGTATTAGAATGTAATGTAAATGTATTGAAAAAAAAAGACAAATAATAAGGACAAATAGCATTGAATAGAAAGCAGATTATTTTTGGAGTATTTGTACAATTATTGTGTTCAAATATATTATTAAACACATTTTTAAAAAATCAATCTGTTTAATCATCACTATAAAAAATAATTTTAAGAACTATTTTTTGTTTAAAATTTAAAAAAAAAAGTTTTGTAGCTTTTATTCGCGACTTTAGTTCTAATTCATTTGGACGCAACTTTAAGAGCACTGTTCTCAACCCTGACTTCAGATTCGCAATTTTTAACTATTCATTTAAAGAAAAATCTCAAGTCGATCTAGAAAGGCCTATGAGTAAAGAAGCAAAGACGCAGGAGCAAAGATTTAGAAGCAAAGACGTAGAAGCAAAGAAGCAAAAAAGCAAAGACCTAGAAGCAAAGAAGCAAAGACCTAGAAGCAAAGACTTAGAAGCAAAGACGTAGAAACAAATAAGCAAAGACGTAGAAGCTAAGAATCAAAGACGTAACACAAATAAGCAAAGAGATAGAAGAGAGCAAGCCAAGACGTAGAAAAAATAAACAAAGAAGCAAAGACGTAGAAGGAAATAAGCAAAGACGTAGAAGCAAAGGTGCAAAGAAGGAAAGATGTATAAGCAAAGACGTAGAAGCAAAGAAGCAAAGACGTAGGAACAAATAAGCAAAGACGTAGAAGCAAAGACGCAAAGTGTAGAAGCAAATAATCAAAGAAGCAAAGGCGTAGAAGCAAAGAAGCAAAGACGTAGAAACAAATAATCAAAGACGCAGAAACAAATAGGCAAAGACGCAGAAACAAATAGGCAAAGACGCAGAAACAAATAGGCAAAGACGTAGAAACAAATAAGCAAAGGCGTAGAAATAAATAAGCAAAGACGCAGAAATAAATAAGCAAAGACGGAGAAGCAAATAAGCAAAGACATAGAATAGAATAAGCAAACACGTAGAAACCGGGACATTATAGGTGCGTTCTAAGCATTCCATAGAAAATCTTGATTATATGAAGTCGTCAGTGTGTTGACATCGGTGTTTTTGCTCCGTAAAATTTTGCTTTCCTTCGTAAATCCAATAATGAGATTTTGAAAAACAAAGTCCAGAAATAAGCAGACAGCCGTGGGGGTTAATGTCATTAGGTAATACCGAACTGGCACCACGTAGGCTATACTGACAATGTCCTTGAACACTGTGGCAGATGACAGGTAATACCGAACTGACAGCACGGAGGCTATACTGACAATGTCAGTGGCCACTGTGGCAAAGGACACGGAAGCCTTGAGGAGCATTGTTTAATGTCATTCGGTAAGGAAGATTGGATCTGAGAATCGAAATCAACTTTTTGAAGTCGGACAAATATCGTCGATAGACTTTCTGTTATTCAATCACTTTTCTTAAATAACATTACATTAAGATGTAAATTAAACATACCCTAAAAATAAATTGTTTCGTACAAATCTGTAACATGCATTTGTTATCATTTAATGTGTTTTTAACAATATTAATGTCCTATTTGCTTTAACACCGTACATTTATTTCACCAACTATTTTAGAGAGACAAAAGAAAAAATTACGCACCAAACTCACTTTCGATATTTTAAGAGTCTCATTTAGCGCAGTTATGGAGAATTTGATTTCGTGACATCAGGAAAAGCCTTCGTCTTCCACTAGAAAAAACAGAAGAAAAAAAAACTGATTTTTTGTTGGGGTTGTGGTTGGTGCTGAAATATTGATAGAATGTGCTGTCATCGGCCATGCGTCTATGTGCCACACACAGGCAGCTAGAGACAAACAAGCGAACTAAATCGAACTTTATATAAAGGATTTAAACAAGAATTTTGTTTGTTTAAATATTGCAAGCAAGTAGTATAAGACAGTTGGTTTTGTCCTCCACAGAATCATCTCTGCACAAGAAGTCACTAGCAGACAAGCAGCTCCATTCCATGGACGTGTATGTGTGTTTCCTTTAAACTCGTCTCAACACTAAAGACGTGCGTTGGTATAAGAATGCGTTTGGTCATTGCCAGCCTTACAGTACAAATGAGCATAAATTAATAAATCAAAATTGATTAAATCAGCATTACTTATTGGTGACTTAGATTTGAGACCACGACATGGATTAATGTGGCCGCGTCTTCATCGCAGGTCGCGACATTGGTCCTCTCGTTTAACAAATTATTTAGAGATCTGCGCGGCATATGGCAGTTAAGCGCTAGGGAGAAATAAAAAAAAATAAAAATAAAAGAATTGTTCTTCTTTGGTCACACTCACAAACAAATAATTTTAGTGTAGCATATTACATATCATAGATTTAGAAGGATGCTGGGTGGCCGAGTGATCCTTTGGGTTATCCAGCGGCGTGGAGAGAGGCGATTTGCCGTTGGGGACCAAATTATAATCCTAGAAGAAAAATTCCAGGCCTTGTGGATTCTCGCCCTTCGCAGTCCACACAATTCTCACATTGTGACGGACGGATGCCAGCAAAAAAATAAAAAATAAATAAAAATACAATCGCCTAAAAAAATATATAATGGTTTTAACTCTCAAGGTACGTTAAAATGACTTTTCGGTCATAGGTGACAGGTTAATTAAAACTTGATTTTGTTCTGACTCTTTTATATACCAAAGTTATTTTTTTACGGGCACTTATAATTTCGTATATTTATTTTTTTTGTTAAATATCAAATTTAAGCTTAAATTTAGATTTTTAAATTTTAGAAAAGAAATTAGTCCGTGAAACGAGTTTTGATTTTTTTTTCCTGACGTGATTTTCGTCCTCCATCTTGCCCTTCCTGTCAAACTTCACTGAATGGTGGTAGCACAAAATGACACAAAGAAGGCCCAACGATTATTTCCAACGATGTTATTGATAATATTACAAGTCACGAAGTGATACTAGCCAAATAAAAACAAGAAGACATGACTGCTAATCGTTCTGGGCATTTGCGCCTCATCTTTGAAAGTTCGCTGTCAGTTTGTTTAAAAAATTCTTTGTTGCAAATTGACAAAACGCACTCAAGTTTTGTGGAAATGGTGCGAAAAAATGAATTTTACATGTATATACAGCAACAGTGTACTGTATAAAAACTATATTTACATTTATAAATGTAACAGTGGACTTCATAAAAACTATATTTTCATTAATAAATGTAACAGTGGACTTCATAAAAACTATATTTACATTTATAAATGTAACAGTGGATTTCATAAAAACTATATTTACATTTATAAATGTAACAGTGGATTTCATAAAAACTATATTTACATTTATAAATGTAACAGTGGACTTCATAAAAACTATATTTTCATTAATAAATGTAACAGTGGACTTCATAAAAACTATATTTACATTTATAAATGTAACAGTGGACTTTATAAAAACTATATTTAACTTGATATACCGTAACAGTGGATTTAATAAAAATAATGTATTTTTCCATATTAGCAAGAGTAATTGTTTTATCCATAGGTATAGATGTTTGAAATTTCCTTTGTTTACCTTGGATACGCTAAGAAGAGGCAATGACTTTTCGGTTTATACTTTATCCTGGATTAGAAGCAGCTTTTAATTAATTTTTTTTTTAACTGATAAATGGATTTAGTTTTGCTCAATACACATTTTTTTTTAAAATTTATAAATCGAATCCAATGTGTAAAGATTATATTTAATCATCATTTCACCAAATTAGTCGTGACTAGGACATTGGACAGCCTAATCGTCATGGCAATGCTATTTCCTGTCTTAAGGCCTTAGCTACCTACTGAAACCTGTCCAAAACAAGAGAAGATAAGGGGTACCTTCAACTTTAATAGACATCAAGTAATAAGCATAACAGGGTATAGGGAAGCGTTAAATAGAAAGACAGGGCACGAAGCCGTTGTAGGACATGTCCTTATACCGGGGACGTCTCTACAGCAGCGGAGGACCTGGGCATAGTAATGCACTGAGGCCTCTAACTCTCAATATACTCACGACAATGCGAAAGAGGTGGCGAGAATCTGGCGCCAATATCAGTGAGCAGCAGATCATCTTAAGATCAACTCTTAATAGTGAATTAAACGATGAAATCCCATGTACTTCAAATAGACGGGGGCGCCGAAATCATCTTACTAGTGCGCCCGGGCACCGCTTTTCCTGGGAATGGCTGTCTATAGCCTGCTATTCAAGTAATGTTATAAAAAGCATTATAGCCCAGGTTGGCATATATGTTTTGGCCATTTTCTTTCAGGTCATTATTCCGCGGGGCCGTGAGGGTAGTTCGGGGGAGGGGGTCAGGGCATCTATCAGCACCGAAATAAGGTATTTTGATGCCCAGGGCCAGCACTGGCTTCGTCGCCACCGCCAAACCTAACCATAATTTCATTCTGATAGTGGAGCCCCCTGATGGTATGCTTTTAGCCCCAGCTTAGTTTCGTCCCCAGAACCTTTAAAGTCCAACTATGTATACCAAATTAACGGTAACTATTAACTTTGGCCCTTCAAAACAATCATTGTATTTATTTACATCCAGAGCCTTATTTACATTTAAATGTGTCGATTCTGTCAATTGACATATTTTCAAACTATTTGAAATTCTGTTCCGCTACAATCTTATTTTTTCCACAGCATTAATAGGTTAACTCTTTTGCTTCCTCAGATCTTGGTTTTGGAAAACCAAACTTTCAGCACTAACAGTAATGGCGACCACTTAGGTTTTTAAAAATACTGTCTGTTTCTTGTCGTTTCTTCACTTGTCCTGTCTGCTGAGGAAGGCTTTAAGCCGAAACGTCGATCTTTTTTCGTCCTGTCTTTCTGTGTCAAGCCTTTTTTTAATTACAATTTAAATTAAGAAGGCTTGAGCTGCTTTGTAAATGTACAAAACAATTGTAGCTGCATTGTTATGTCAACTTAGTCAACTTGGTTTTAAAACTGGACATTCCAGTTGATGAACTAAATTTCTGAAATTCATTTGGACTTCTAATCCACAATCACCACTTGTGTGAACTGTTACTGTATAAGATGAGTTTATTCACTGGATTATGGACTTCATAAATTGGTTTAATGTAGGCTAACATAAAGGCCAATACAGTTAGTTTCTTACAGGAAAGACTGAGTTAACGGCTGATAAGCGGATACAGTTCATATCAACTGGACCGATGAAAAGGACAAGCAGCCATACTTTATCTGTTTTATAAAACAAATACCATAGATGGATTGAGTAAAGATTTGTACTTTCGTCTCAATATTTTTTTAATATTTTTTTAATCATTCTTTTGCTTTTACCCTTTTGCGATGTTGCCATTTGTTAAAAAAAAATTAGCACACCTAAAAGTAAACTCTTCGCCATGATTCATAACTAACTGGGATCTAACAATGTGAACACAATAATCGATCGTTTAAGGCTTAAGCCACAGATAAATAACATGTTACTACTGCGATGTTTTTCATTGAAAAGTCTCGGAAAACCAAGAATATGTAACAAGTGTTTTTTTTTAAAGTTTATAAAATATTCTATAAGCCGAGAGGCATAGGCGTAGACAATGAAGTACAAGAAGAATAAGAGCACCCTAGAGCGATTTTACGTTTTAATGTGAATTGTCTGAAGCAGAGACCGTGTCAATGTTTTAGCTTATAGACCAGGATTTCTCAAACTTTTTTCTTTTTAAATCGCTGCCCTCTTAACATTTGAGCTAGCTACTTAAGCCGTTTCCCTGCATTCATATTAAAAGCGTATCTTTTATTTTGTTACGAAATAAGTTTATTATTTCTTTTATTTTATTTAAATAATTTTTTTTTTTTTTTTTTTTTTTTTTTTTTATTTTTTTTTTTTTTTTTTTTTTTTATTTTTTTTTTTTTTTGGGGGGGGGGGGGTTTGTTTGGGAGTGGGGGTTGGGGGCATATTAATATTGCCTACGTCGAGAACCGCTCCAGTGACTAACAATTTTGTCTCGCAGCTCCTATCTGGCAACTGGACCAGAACCCAAGATTTAAACGGCGCGATGGGCGCATCCTAATCCAATAAAATTCCTTTAAAGAAACGCTTTCAGCTTATCTAAAGGCTCACCAGGTCGCAGAATATTTCACATTGCAAGAGAGAAACCCGTTTTCGGAAAGAAATCAATATTTGTTCCTATGGGGAGCAGACATGTTTAAATGATGGAGTGGGTAACTGCCCTTGAGGCTTAGCGGTCACGGCAAAATACTCACCGGGAAAAAAATGGTGTCTTTCGGTTTAAGATTTAACACACACACACAAAAAAATTCCAATTACTCAGAATCACAAAAATGTATGAAAATCTCTCAAATAGAGTCATCTAATATTTATTACTTGCATCTGTGCAAGGACGAATCCCTGCAATTGGAGGGGAAAAAAGGGCCAAATAAAAGTATTGTATCCCCCCCCCACCCTCGAAATTTTGCTAATCTTTATAAAATAAGCTTTGTACCCGATCTCCTCCCCCTCCCAAAATCCACCCCCATCCCCCACACACACACACACACACACACTAAAGGGGCAGATTTAGTGGAAGAAAGACCGAATAGTTTGAACGGAAAATTGTAATAAAAAGTATTGTATCCCCCCCCCACCCTCGAAATTTTGCTAATCTTTATAAAATAAGCTTTGTACCCGATCTCCTCCCCCTCCCAAAATCCACCCCCATCCCCCACACACACACACACACACACACACACTAAAGGGGCAGATTTAGTGGAAGAAAGACCGAATAGTTTGAACGGAAAATTGTAATATATTTGCTGGGTGGCCGAGTAGTTTAAACTGAGCAAATATCAAGTTGGTGGTCTGGAGATCAATTCCAGCCAGAGCCCAGTCAGGCAAAAACTCCAACAGCACCCCGGGTGTATGGAACCTGCTAACCTTGGATGGCAGCTCATCTAACAAAAGGAAACTCTAAAATCAAACCCGGAGATGGAGTCCCGAAAGGCGGATAACATTGATACAATGAAACATTCCGCCAACTCCTGCGACGTCACTGGTGCCAAGCTGTATCATCCAATGAAACCCCCTTAGGTTATCGCATGGAGAGAGGCGATTTGCTGTTGAGAACCAGCTTAATCCTTGAAGAATAATCCCAGGCCATGAGGATTTCGTCCTGAGAAGCCCACTCCATTGTCACATTGTGACGGACAGCAAAAAAAAAAAGCTTTTTAATACATTATTATTATCCACCCCCCACCCCTCTTTATTTTTTAACCCTTTATGTCCCGTTGATTCATCCAACTTGCTACGGCAAGTCTCATCCCTTGATGTCACTACAGAGTACAATCCCATTATATGGTGTCAATACAGAGGATCTCACCCCACCCCCCCGGGGGTTTTTTTTTTTAATAAAAATCACGGCAATAAAATCAATCCGTGACCAGGTCCCATCCATTCTAATACTATTTGATCATTATATTTAAAGGACTACAATGGGGTCACGGTAATAACCATTCTGTTATTTGTAGAATCTGATCATCACCAAACTGTCCTCCTAAGCCGGACATTGAACCCGGAAATGTTGAGTCATCAAATACAACGTCTAAATATAAAAACGAGTACGATAACCTAACAAGGAATGAGACAGTCAAAACAAAGACCCATGGCAAAATAAATGGATCCTGCAAATAAAATGGGTCTATTTAAAGTGTGTCGGAGTTCTAGAAACGCTTTGATCATTTTGTGACACCAAGTCCTGTCAGGAAGTCCAATCTGTTAGTCTGACGAGTCAGACTATTTTGGAAGGTGTAGCGTAATCGATAACTAAACCACTACTGAATATCTACGATATAAAAAGCATAGATCCATTACAAAATCACTACTAAATATCTACTGTGATTCAAAGCATAGATCCATTACTAAACCATTACTAAATATCTACTGTGATTCAAAGCATAGATCCATTACTAAACCATTACTAAATATCTACTGAGATTCAAAGCATAAATACTTATCAACAAGACTTTTTTGGTTTTGAAATTTTCGGGGCTTTTCCTCATCAATTTTTCAATAGCTTTGTGAGTTTCCAAATCCCATACAGATCAAGCTGATGTTAGAAATGAAATGAATGTTTAACCAATGCATTACATCATATTAATGAGTGTTTAACCAATGCATTACATCATATTAATGAGTGTTTAACCAACACATTACATCATATTAATGAGTGTTTAACCAACACATTACATCATATTAATGAGTGTTTAACCAATGCATTACATCATATTAATGAGTGTTTAACCAATGCATTACATCATATTAATGAGTGTTTAACCAATGCATTACATCATATTAATGAGTGTTTAACCAATGCATTACATCATATTAATGAGTGTTTACCCAATGCATTACATCATATTAATTACATCAAGTTCATAAGTGTTAAACCAATGCATCACATGGAATCTGCATTAAAAACACATACATTCAAAGTAGTTTTTTTTCAAAAGATAAATTATTGCATTCGAATTGCTACACTAAAAATATGATCATAAAATGATGCTACTTGAACAGGATCTGTCCTTCATAAATGAAAATTTGAGCGCTTCTGAATTAAACGTTAAAACAGCGACGTTAAAATAGACCCACATATTTGCGCACGTTGTCGCACTACTTTCCAAGTAATGTGGGGCAGTCGTCAAATATATTCATTGCTCTATTTCCCCTCTGTGTACTTCCCTACCCAGTGCTGCATCAGTGAACATCTTGAAGGAGCGTTATTTTATGTGAGTACTTAAACACGGTGGCTTCCAACAAGACTGGCATGCCACAACCTTTCGGTACAGTTTTTGGTGTAACTTAAAACTAAATTAATTTTTTGCATTTAACCCACGGCTTTGATGGTCATTGACATTGTCCGGCTGAAGGAGTGGTTGAGGGTACGAGTGACTTGTGTGGATCAGCCTCTAGCCGTCCACAATGTGGGTGATCATCGTCTACAGGCAACTGAGTTTTTTTAATTTTTTTTTTTTAGATTTAAAAATGATTGTGACCTCGTCTTGAAATTTTTATAGACCAACTTATTAATATTTCAGATTCAGTCAATCACATGTTTTTACTTTAAACTATGAGCACTATCGCCCGTGTTTCAGCTTTTAAAATTAATTTAAGCTAACATGAAATTGCGTGGGCTAAATAGCCATAAAACTGGAGTGTCGAAATTTCGTTTAATCTGTCTTTAGAATTGCCAGAAAGATTTAGTATCAAGAGATTTAGTATAGGAGAATTTAACATTGACAGATTTAGTTTAGACCGATTTAGTAATGAATGATTCAGTTGAGACAGATTTAGTATTAGCAGATTTTTAAATTATAGATTTCGTAAATAGATTTACTAATGACATATTTAGTATAGATACATTTATTATTTACAAACTTTGTATAGATTTAATTTCTATTGGCACATTTAGTATAGATATATTTCTTATTGACATTTTAGGTATATATTTATTTACTATTGACATATCAAGTATAGATATATTTACTACTGGAAGATCATCAGACCTACATCTTTGGAAATTTCGATTAAAATGTTTTCATTATCATCATTATCAGTGGCACTGCATTCATTGAAGGACTCTGGTCTGCATCTCCACATAGCCCACTCGGACATATAGATTGCAAATCGTCTTAATTCACGGACGTCCAGCTCAGATAAATACGACTGTACGTCAGCTACACATCTCAGTTTCGATATTACAAAGAGTTTCCGCCACTTGTTTACTGACTGTAAACTAGTTTTCCTCTTCTACATTCTGGAATCCTCTCGATACATCCGTAGAGTGGATCCTACCTTTGTTTACCGTCTTATCTATGGTGCGGACCTCGTACTCTTAATATGTTACATCCTCTTGTAAGGGCTGAGCTTAAGCTCTTATAGCTCTGGTCAGTTTATCAGCGGCGTGCCCCATCTGGTGGGCTTCACCCTAAACCAGATTATCAAAACGGCTACACGTGATATACTTCTCGATTAGTCTCAATGGCCCACCCATCATTGTCCGGTAGAGGTCAGTGTGTATTTGTGAAAGATTTTACTCTCTCACTCAATGACCACGTTTACAGCTTCCGTTGGTGGGTGAAGCATCAGATAAAACGTTTAAAAAAAATGTTCAAATGTTGTTTGATGGATGGCCGAGAGACTGTCTTATCGTGGGACTCGGGTGCTAATCGATTACAATTCCAGAAAAATACCTGAACAAAATTCTTTTGATAGCTGGTTATACCTTTAGTGTACTACATGCGGGCGAGCTTTCCAGACACAACGCAATACCACCCGCGTACTCAACATCCAATATAGCTCTAGTCAAGTCACGGTTGCCTCTGGGTTGCCAATAGGACATAAATGCATACAACCAGCATGAATGCAATCTGTATGAATAGAATCCTTACGAGTATAATAAGTATCAATTAATTCGCTATGAATTTAACATTTTGATTTATTAAAAATAGTATTAATAATATATTGGGTGATTGGGGGGAGGTGGGTTGTAGTTATTGGGACTTTTAAAATCTGTTCACCCACCCTCCCTGTGTTAAAAATGTGTTTGCCTACCCTACCGGTGTTTCAATGTGTTCGCCCACCCTCCCGGTGTTAAAATGTGTTGGCCCACCCTACCTGTGTTAAAATTTTCTCGCCCACCCTCCCGGTGTTCAAATGTGTTCGCCCACCCTCCCGGTGTTCAAATGTGTTCGCCCACCCTCCCGGTGTTAAAATGTGTCTACGCCGGCAGAGACCATGATGGAAATTACAACACATATATTGATGATCTACCATAAAATTATCGAAAAAATTGCTGGGTTCATGATGGAATAAACAATAAGGAAAGTGCTGTTTATCTTTTGAAGGACCATGATGGAAAGTAATGCTTATAGAGGACCCTTGATGGAAACTAATGCTTATAGTGGACCCATGATGGAAAGTCCTGATTATAGAAGAACCATAATGGAAAGTACTGCTTAAAGAAGAACCATGATGAAAAGTATCACACATATTTTATTACCCAAAGATCCTGACATACTTAAAATTAAGACTCCAGGAAAACGTTCCGAGGCTGGCAATAGGATGAATTGCTCATCTTTTTGAGGTCCCAGAGGTTCAGTGTCTAGGTGAGTAGAAAAGGGGGGGGGGGGCGGAAAGGATTTACTCCAGTGGAGATATTATAGAAGAAGAAGGGATGCATATTTCATGAAGATATCTTCTCAAACAGGTTGAACACTTCCTGGTACGGAGGACTTGGCCTGTTGAGTGCACTCTTAGCAATCTCCTTATTCAGACTAAGTGAAATCATGGTACTACAATCAGGCGTGGGGAGAAGGTGCAGCCGTTAAAAGTTCAGGGGACCCGTGGAGAGGAAATTATTAAATTATTTTAAAAAAAACCCGTGTTTTTTTTTAAATTCTTGGATACTTCATGCTCAATTCTTTGTGTATATAGCAAAACCGACTTGCAGCCTTGTCTGACATTAACAGCCTTGTTAATTAAAGGTCACTCTGGCTTTCCTAAATCATATCCAAATGATAAAGATAACCAGGTTTTTCCCGAAGGTATTCTAACCTTTCGAATGACCCAAATTGGCTTGTCTAGTGTGAATAAAACAATCATTATTTTGCTTTCCAAGATCTGTTGCAGCCTTAGCTTAGCATCTTTGTCTATAATGCTGCATCAAAAGAAGAAGGGTCCGTGCCTAAATGAAAACAGGGTTAACATTATATATTGACGTCCCAGAATACGAGGGAAACAATTGTGATCAGCAGGTACATCGATCTTGGCGAGAACTAGAAAGAAGGCTGTGGACCGAAGATCAAAATGCTGCTTCTAATTTGTGCATAGAATTGAAATTTTCTTGAACTCTAGGTGAAACAAAACACACAAGACAGAGGTCCAACGACGGAGGTGTTATAGAAGAAGCTGATTTGTGTAAACAAGAAGAAATGGATGAGTCCCCTGAGAAAGCACATATTCAGAAAGTCTGACTTCCAAGTAATACTGTTTATGTGTGTGGTGAACTTGCTGTTCATGTCAATGCTGAAGTGACTACTTCTGAAAAGTTCAGCTTCCTCCGTAAGTATCTATCAATGCCCCCTTTCGCTACCGCTGGGGTTTGGGCATCGATTTTTGCTGACTCAGCAATAAAAAAATCTTTTAAAAGATGAAATTTTCGGTATATTTCATTCTCTATCCGATTCGCTTTTTGACTACTCTAAAGATTAACGAATAAGGAAATATGTAGCATTGAAATATGACGTTGACGTGACGTCCTTGACATTTCAGAAAAGTTCTTTGTCTCTTTGTTATGACCACAATGTGACGTCCTTGGTCATTGAAAGTGAGTGATCGTGACGTTGCGTCGACGTCATCGATAGCGAAGTGGTTTTAAGATAAACTGAAAGAAAATTCAAAATTAGCGCCATGTCAATATCCCGTTGATATCAGTGAAGATCTTACAATGCAGATAAGTCATTGGACATCTGTTCATACAGCAATCTTGGAGAGGTCAAAGTGAGTCCATTGGAGCCAATGAATTGCTTGAAAAGTCACAAGCTGGAAGACTTTCTCCAATTATATTTGTCTGCCTCCGTATTCCTTTAAAACTTCCTGCCATGCCGACTCTGCAGAGCACTCACTCGGCAAGCTAAAACTGATATAAAAAATGTATCTAAGATCGACTATGTCACAAGGACGACTGGTAGATTTGGTCTGATTCAGAATTGAGTTTGTTACCACTGGGGCCACTGGTAGATTTGGTAAGACGACTTCAGTATTGAGCCTGATCTTGCCCAAATAAACTATTGATTTTGGAGATGTCATTCCGAATTTCGCCAGTAAAAGGCTGAGAAAGAAACTTTGTTTAGCAGAGTATAAATGCCATTTACACTCACTATAATAAGTTTTGTGTGTTTGTAATCAATCTATTATTGCATTCATTACTTATGTTGATTGTTTCAAATTTGTTAATGCAGCTGTATTTTATTGCTATTTAGTATCTATTACAAAAATTATCGTCCTCTTTTTAATAAATTTGCCCGTATGTTTGAATAAATTAATAAATTATGACATTGATGATGTACGTGTCCATGTGTCCATTTTTTCAGGACTTAACAATCCTCTCGGTAGCCTTAAGAACAAATAAAAAAAACGAAATATTTAACATGAAATACCGACGTACTGGTTGAGAATCGCTTAGATTTAAAGATGGTTTGAAAATATTATTTTTGTCATGAAAGAGAGTGAACCAGACGATGTAACAAAGACATCTGCAAAATATACATAACAAATGTATGCTCCCTCAACTGCTTGTTAAATATAATTGTGAAAATTCCGAAATTGGGAAATAACCTAACATGGTTAGTGAGATACTGATTTAGCTACGGAGTATTGAAATCTGCCCCATAAAAGTGGTAACATGGGGTAAAATAGTATACATAAATATTGAGTGGGAAATACGACACAGCATTATACTATGAGTGTGAAGTAAACCTGAGCTGTATGCACTTGACTAGAAGTATTAAGCACAGAGTACTTCAGGAGCAGTACACGACAATAGGATACTGAAATGTTTTTTTGTTTTTTTTTAAGTAAGTACTGGAGCATCAGTGGTGCAAGGAGGTTAGCGCAGCCACGATCGCCAGCCTCTGTGGACAGTGTGCTGGAGTGCCTGTGTGCAGTGTCTCCTTCAGACAACTGATCCCCCCCCCCCCCGGCACCCCTTTGCCGTAAGTATGCTGCCTCCCAGAGCAAAAAATTGGTACGAAAATAGCACGAAAATAGATTTGATAAAAAAAAACGACTAAATGGTAGTTCTATAAACATTTTAAAAAGAATAGTAACTGGTACTTTTAACCGATTACAATGGGTGTAACCTATTAACGATAGCTATGCTCGATCTATGTTAAAGACTTACAGTATTCGATTATAAATATCGTACTGGCCGCCCCTGACTATCGGCTGAGTCCTTACTTCCTGATGCTCCCAGTGTCTCGTGTATCAGTATTTTTATTTAGATTTAGATATCTTTCCATTTAATTTTTGCAACTTCTCAAGTTTAAAGACTTTAATACACTGTATGAAACTTCCTTAACATCCAAATAAAGGTTTATAATTTAATCTATTCTTTGTATGTTGAGTTAGATTTTTTTTTTTTTAAATGTTAAACAATTGATGATTTTATTGTAATTTTTTTTTTCTTTTACTAAAAATTAAGAATTAAACGATTGCTTCCATAAAACGCAAGATTTATAAATTATTGTTGTATCAAAAGAGCTTGTGGCTTCTTTCAATGTGCTACCTTTGTAACACACTTTCCCAAATAACATAGTTTTTTTTTTTTTTAAGTACTGAGCCTATATTTATGAAAATCCCAAATGTCTTAAAAAATAAACGAAGCCCCGCCTATTCCCACGCATTTTCTTTTTTCTTTTTTTCTTTTTTTTAAAGAAGAGAATCCAGTTGAAAGCGAAACAAAAAAACAAAAAACAAAAACATTAAAAAAAAACAACAAAAAAAAACCACCTGTTTTCGTCACTTGCATTTCGATTTCGATGCCAATTCCAATTTTATTTTGTTACCAGTTTTAGAAAAAAATATCTTTTTCTAAAAGGTTTAAAAAGTAGATGGAAGAGGCAAACTGTAATTGATCTGAAGAAAGTTCTGATAATTTTAAATTCTAAATAAACATTTCAATCAAATCCCTCCAATAAAATCATGCATCATTAAATATATGATGTCTTCTGTAAAAATGTTATGTCTGCTTAGCTTCATTACCCTTGGGCATCCCTTAACCATAGTGAATTCAGTTTATATACGACACCATAATGCCTTCCCCTGGACGCTTGAATAATCCCCCCCCCCCCAACCGATCAAATACTCTGATAGAAATACTGAATTCCGATATTCTCCAAATTCTACCACTTGATTTTTTCTGTTGTTCTGTTCGCTGACGAAGGCTTTCTGCCGACACGTTCGTTGTTTTGTTGTGTTCCTTTTTTCAGGTTTAACCCTACTCTGTTTTACTCATTTTATATTGTGCTAACCTGATTGCAGTCTCTCCCCTTTTTACCCGACGATAAAAGTAGGAATTCGTTACACATCGGTCCAGTGGCAGACCTAGGCTTAAATGGATGAATGACGTCGAAAAAGATCTACATTTGGGAATCCAAGCATGGAAAAGAAAAGCATCAGTTAGGTCGGAGTGGAAGGAGGTGGAAAGTGGTGAGGCAGGCTAAAGCCGTACATAGGCTGTAGCGCCACAGGGATGGATGGATGATTTAAAATGTACTCTCTGTGATAGTTATTGTCTCGTGTGATAACTTTTCCTTAAACGGTGAATTCTTTCTTTTTAACTTGATGATTTTTAAACCTTGTCTTAGAAGGGGTCTAGAGAGTTTTTTGTTGTTTTTTTTTTAATTGATTCAAATTGTTTGTTAAAAAAACTACTACGAACAAGTATAGAAATATTTAAAATTTGTTTGATTGAATTTTCCGCGACAAAAAAAAAAAAAATATATATTTTTTATTATTTTTTTTCAAGCGCCCTCAAGAATATTCTTTCCAATTTATTTTTTAACAGCAAAATTCCCACAATTAAAAATGAAATGGAAAAAAAAATATTATAATAATAAATTTAAAAAAGGGAAAATAAAAATGAAAAAATGACCAAAAAATGTTAAATAGCCTCGTCGCCCATTATCCGCTTGAAGATATTCTCTAAAAGAAAAATCCTTTCATTAATTATAAAATAGAATATAAAAATTTCTTATTTACAGTTTTCCAGAAGAGTTACATTTTTAAATGAGGGATCATTAAATACATGACACCAAAAGATGATTTGCTTTGGATAGAGTTCTCTTTGCGCTGCAAACTTTGGATGTTTTGACAGATGAATATGTACCGTTTTGACAGATGAAAAAATATCGTTCATAAAAATAATCTTAGATTAAAATAAATCAGTCTTAAAACTGGGACATTTTCCGCACTTAATAACCAAAGTAGTGTGTTCAAGGTCAAAGGGACGCGATAATTTCATTCAGTGAAATCGAAGTGTTCCGTTCCGGATTACCTGGTGCGTCTGTGTTGATGCGTTCAGGGGCGCCAAATTGAGTCCAGTGAGGTCTGGTGCTGGCAGCAAACTGCAGGTGCAAATAGCCGGTTTTGATGACCAAGTAGGGCGGCTATTCATGTTAAGCGAATGGCTGTGGGGGGAGGGGGGAGGGTTGTAACATTGAGTGAATAACCTTAACAACCCAATCCGAAATACAGCATCCACATTGACGTGGAATTAAAATGGATTAACTACACGCAAACACACACACACACATACATCTATATATCTATATATATAAAAATGAATGTTTGTATGTATGTCTGTCTGTATGTCTCGTATGCGCTCCTACACCATTCATGCGATTGCAACAAAACTTTACACAGTTGTTTTCCACATAACCGGCCATTTAATTAAGTCATTAAAAACCTTATCAATTGTTCCGTTCCTAGCCGTTGGCCCTTAATTCGTTTTTTTTCTTATATGAGCTTTGTAAAATAGTTTCCACATGCGCTCCTAGGCCATTTATCCGATTCATATAAAACTTTAAGGAAAATGTTGCGAGCATGTCTATAAACATTTCTAAATTATTACAATCGTTTTAAATTATTTAGTTTTGAGCCAGGGGCCTCACATTCGTTTTTCCTTATATGAGCTATATAAATATATTTTCAAACCGTATGCGCTCCTACACCAATCATGCGATTGCTACAAAACTTAGTGAGTTGTTGTCCATGCGCCAGTGCATTTTACTGTGTTATTTAAACACTTTTAAAAACATTCTGTTTTCGGCCGTTTGCCCTTAATTCGTATTTTTTCTTATATGAGCTTTGTAAAAAATAATTTTCATATGCGCTCCTACGCCATTTATCCGATTGCAATAAAACTTAAAACTTTGGTGAGATGTTGGAAGCACGGCCGCAAAGGTTTTTAAATTATTATAAACTTTTCAAAATATTCCAATTTTAGCCAGCGGCCTTATTTACGTTTTTTTCTTATACGAGCTATATAAATATAATTTCAAACCGTATGCGCTCCTGCACCATTCACGCGATTGCGACAAAACTTTGACGAGTTGTTATCTATAAACATAACCATTCATTACAACACTTTTAAAATATTCCGTTTTGGGCCGTTGACCCAAATTCTTATTTTTTCTTATATGCGCTTTGTAAAAAATAATTTTCTATGCGCTCCTATACCATTTTTCAGAATGCGATAAAAATTTAGTGAGATGTTGTTCTATCGCCCACAAAGGTTCTTAAATTACTACAACCGTTTTAAAATATTCAGTTTTGAGCCAGGTGCCCTATGTTTGTTTCTTACAAAATGAGCTATATAAATATAATTTCAAACCGCATGCGCTCCTACATCATTCAAGCGCTTGCGATAAAACTGAGGTGAGTTGTTGTCCATAAGCCAGAGCATTTTTCTAAGCCATTATAACTCTACTAAAATATTCCGTATTTTTGGCAATCGCCCCAAATTCGTGTTTTTTTCCTTACATTAGGAGCTTTATAAAAAATAATTTCCGTATGCGCTCCTCTACATTATTACAATGCGATAAAATTTTAGAGAGATGTTGTGCGCGCGCCCGCCCGCAAAGGTTTCTTAAATGATTACAACCATTTTAAAATACTCCGTTTTTAGCCAGGGGTCCTATGTTCGTTTTTTCTATATAAGCTATACAACTATAATTTTAAGCTATACAACTATAATTTCAAACAGAGCTAAAGCATGAATGGATAACTTTTTAATCAAATACAAATAGTGATATTAAATTGAGTGTGTTACATATTAAGTAGGTTTCTGAAGTAATACAACAATTCTACAATATTCCATTTGTGGAGGGGGGTCCTAAATTCGTTTTCCACACTTCTATTATCTATATAATTATAGTATGCATTTCTATACCATTCATTCGATTGTGATCAAACTGGGTCAAGTGAAATGCGCACTACCGAAAATGTTTCTAAATTAGAAAAAAAAACATTTTACAATATTCCGTTTGGGCCAGTGACCCTAATTTTATATTTTCTTCTAAGAGCTTTGTAACTGTAATTTCAAACAGAGCTATTGCATTTGCGGAAGTAGCTGAATCCGCCGGCAAATTTTTCAAATTTAGTACACCCATTGTACAATATTCCAATTAGGGCTGGGGACTCTAAATTCAATTTATTTTCTTAAATGAGCTTCATCAATTAAATTTATAACGGAGATATCAACACTACCACCCTTGAACAAATGACACATTTGTAGTAAAGCAGAGAAAACACGTTTTTACATTTTTAGTGTAGAGAGTATTTTTGTTATGTGTATAAATAAGCTTGAATTTTGTGACGCATTTTAGAATCGGAAATGACATCGAAATC
>CAXITT010000876.1:18497-83282 GCA_964033795.1 Lymnaea stagnalis
GACATACTGCCTATGTTTCTATGTGACATACTGCCTTTGTTCCTACATGACATTATACTGGCTATATGTTTCTATGTGACATTATATATGTTTCTATGTGACATACTGCCTATGTTTCTATGTGACATACTGCCTATGTTTCTATGTGACATACTGCCTTTGTTCCTACATGACATTATACTGGCTATATGTTTCTATGTGACATACTGCCTATGTTTCTATGTGACATATTGCCTATGTTTCTATAAGACATACTGCCTATGTTTCTATGTGACATAATGCCTTTGTTCCTACATGACATTATACTGGCTATATGTTTCTATGTGACATACTGCCTATGTTTCTATGTGACATATTGCCTATGTTTCTATGTGACATACTGCCTATGTTTCTATGTGACATACTGCCTTTGTTCCTACATGACATTATACTGGCTATATGTTTCTATGTGACATTATATATGTTTCTATGTGACATACTGCCTATGTTTCTATGTGACATACTGCCTATGTTTCTATGTGACATTATATATGTTTCTATGTGACATACTGCCTATGTTTCTATGTGACATACTGCCTATGTTTCTATGTGACATATTGCCTATGTTTCTATGTGACATACTGCCTATTTTTCTATGTGACATACTGCCTTTGTTCCAAAATGACATTATACTGGCTATATGTTTCTATGTGACATACTGCCTATGTTTCTATGTGACATACTGCCTATGTTTCTATGTGACATATTGCCTTTGTTTCTATGTGACATACTGCCTATGTTTCTATGTGACATACTGCCTTTGTTCCAAAATGACATTATACTGGCTATATGTTTCTATGTGACATTATATATGTTACTATGTGACATACTGCCTATGTTTCTATGTGACATTATACTGGCTACTTTCTTTTTGGTTTAAATAAAGAAGAAAAGATGAAGAATTTATAACATTAGAATTCATTCTGAAGAACGGCTTTAGATATATTGATAAGTATTTGTTTTTGTCAATCCAGAAAATAATTCAAAAATGCCCCTGCCTGAAGGAGTTAGCGTTCTTGCCCTTGTGTCCATGTTCATCATCGGAGTTGGCGTCCTCCTACACATTGTTGGTTTAGCCACACCAGAGTGGTCGGCCCTTCATGAAGGTGGTGCTTCCGGATCATTCGGTCTGTGGAAAATATGCTCAGATGACAACGTAAAGGGTCAAATATGTATGGAGTATTCATCGGAACAAAACTACCGTAAGTCATCAATTCCCTGTCAAAGTTACCCTGGACTACACAATGAGTTATCTAATGTTCAGTGCTGCCATGTTTAGAGTTACCCTGGACTACACAATGAGTTCTCTAATGTTCAGTGCTGCCATGTTTAGAGTTCCCCTGGACTACACAATGAGTTATCTAATGTTCAGTGCTGCCATGTTTAGAGAATTTCTTGTTTTGTCAATAGAATACAGTATTTAGAACAGTTCACAGCTTTAGTGAAACAATTATTTGAGGAACCCAAACTGATATCAGATGGTAACTTTAAAGATTCCAATTTATTTATGTGTATCTATAAAACTATTTTTTTGGAATATTTCAAATGTAAAACATAATTCATATTTGGCAGCATAACATTTTCTGATATAAATTTATATATTTTCGCACAGCTGAAGAATTCAATGACAGCGTGAAAGCCTGCGATGCCTTCGCCATTTTAGGAATGGTGGCCAGTTTTCTTGGTCTGGCCTTGGCCGCCATTTCTGTTATATTGCCTATTGTGGGGAAGCCCAAGAATGCCATGTTACCTGTCATCTCATTGGCTGGCTGTGGTGCCTCATGTAAGTTTATAAATTACTAGGAATATCATGTAAAACAATGCCATATATTTACCCATCCATTTCTCATACCATCTATTTACCCATTCATTTCTCATACCATCTATTTTCTCATCCATTTCTCATGCCATCTATTTACCCATTCATTTCTCATACCATCTATTTTCTCATCCATTTCTCATGCCATCTATTTACCCATCCATTTCTCATGCCATCTATTTTCTCATTCATTTCTCATGCCATCTATTTTCTCATCCATTTCTCATGCCATCTATTTACCCATCCATTTCTCATGCCATCTATTTTCTCATTCATTTCTCATGCCATCTATTTACCCATCCATTTCTCATGCCATCTATTTACCCAACCATTTCTCATGCCATCTATTTTCTCATTCATTTCTCATGACATCTATTTTCTCATTCATTTCTCATGCCATCTATTTTCTCATCCATTTCTCATGCCATCTATTTTCTCATCCATTTCTCATGCCATCTATTTTCTCATTCATTTCTCATGACATCTATTTTCTCATTCATTTCTCATGTCATCTATTTACTCATCCATTTCTCATGCCATCTATTTACTCATCCATTTCACATACCATCTATTTACCCATCCATCTTTCAGGGAAAGTTTGCTTTCAGAAGAAAACATCTGTCTTTTTCTTACATTGGACACTTTCAAAAATTGTCTTCCTACTTTTCATTTTGCACGACTTGAGCTTGAGCTCAGTCTTCACAATCTTATCTAATCAGCTTGATCTCAGTCTTCACAATCTTATCTAATCAGCTTGATCACAGTCTCCACAAAGTTATCTTATCAGTTTGAACACACTCTTCACAATGTTATCTTATTAGCTTAATCTTAGTCTTCACAAAGTTATCTTATCAGCTTGATCTCAGTCTTCACAAAGGTATCTTATCAGCTTGATCGCAGTCTTCAAAAAGTTATCTTATCAGCTTGATCTTAGTCTTCACAATGGTATCTTATTAGCTTGATCTCAGTCTCCACAAAGTTATATTTTCAATTTGATCAGTCTCCACAAAGTTATCTTAACAGCTTGATCACAGTCTCCACAAAGTTATCTTATCAGCTTGATCTCAGTCTTCACAATGGTATCTTATTAGCTTGATCTCAGTCTCCACAAAGTTATATTTTCAATTTGATCACAGTCTCCACAAAGTTATCTTAACAGCTTGATCACATATCCACAATGCTGTCTTATCAGTTTGATCGCAGTCGCCACAGTTATCTTATCAGCGTGATCGCTTATCAGCTTGTTCGAGGTGTCAAAAAGTTATCTTATCAGTTTTATCACAGTCTCCACAAAGTTATCTAAGTTCTCGACGTGATAGTGTAATAATATTTTTCATATACCACAGAGGTTATTTCCACATGCAGATGAAATAGTAGCAGACATGATTGGACGATGTTTAGATATCAACAGTCCTGGTACACCATCCGTGGTACGTTGTAACAAAATCCCGGTTGGCTCCACGGAGGGATTTGGCCAAATGACATCTTAACCCCCCCCCCCCCCCCGGAAGCCGTCTATAGATCCACACATTAATCAACTGATCATCAATGATTTTTATTCAATCTCAGTCCATTCAACTTGTGCATTTTCCCTTTCAGTTGTTTTCATCCTGATTGCCATCATTGTGTGGGGCGCAAAGGTGCACGCTGACTACTTGGAGAAACTAACACTTAAGATCGGCTACTCCTTTATCCTGAGTATCATTGGTGGTATCTTGATAGGTGTGGGTGGTGTGCTAGCTTTTATAGCCAATAAAGGTGTTTCTTATATTCAATAGCTAAACTGAAATAATAACTTTTACACACACACACACACATGCACACAGCCAGGCAAGTGAGAGAAAGAGAGAGATAGATAGAGAGAGAGAGAGAGAGAGGAGAAAATTAGAGAGAGTGAGAGAGCGAAAGGGGGTAGGGGAGAGAATGAGAAGGAGAGATGGAGAGAGTGTGAAAGGGAGATAGAGAAATAGTGAGAAAGACAGAGATTCAAAAGTGTGTGAGGGAGAGAGAGAGAGAGGTGAGGGGAAGTGGTAAAGAGTGAGGGGGGAGACATCAGTGAGAGAGAGAAAACGAGAGAGAAAGACAGAGAGAGAAGACGAGGAATCACTGGTAGAGGAGAAATCACCAGACCCGCCTACCCATTGAATTGTTTTAATGCTAAACGCTCCTCAAAATGTTATTATAAGAAGCGAAATAAAATTATAGTTAAAACATTTATTTTCAAATGACAGACAGCAGTAGTCTAAAAAAGATGGATGCAGTTTTCCTGCTTGGAAAATGTTCTTTGAATTGTATCACAGAAAGTTGTACACTAGAACCTACCGTGACACTCCCGGAAATATCTCTTTAGTTCTAGGCACAGCCAGAGGCACGCTCTTTCCCCAAAAGGTGGTCCGCGGAGCGACCAGGATTCGTGAGCCTAAAAGTTGCCGGTCAGACCAATAGGAATATTTATGTTCAATACAAAATGAAATATTAGTTACGAATATGGCACCGGTCCTTTGTGGAATTTCCAAACTTATCCACCGGTCCCTTGTGGAATTTCGAAACTTATCCACCGGTCATTTGTGGAATTTCCAAACTTATCCACCGGTCCCTTGTGGAATTTCAACACTTATCCACCGGTCCCTTGTGGAATTTCGAAACTTATCCACCGGTCCTTTGTGGAATTTCCAAACTTATCCACCGGTCCCTTGTGGAATTTCGAAACTTATCCACCGGTCCGCAAACCCTGACCAGTTGGGGAAACGCTGGTTTAGATGTCAGATGTCATGTTGTACGGCGAAAAAAACGCTGTCGGCTAGAAAGCAGCAGGCGGAAGTTCGCGCGAAAAAGTATCCAAAGCGAGGCCCAAACAGGGTTTTAGGTCCGAAGAATTTTTATGTAATCACCGAAACCTTAAATTACAAGACATGTTTAGCCTTGAATAAAACAAAAAAAAGAAGACACAACAATTAAAAGTGTTTCGGCTAAATGCATTCTTCAGCAGACAATACAAAACAAGACAAACTTATTATTTGAACTTAAAAACACAATGATTCCAGAGCACATTGTATCTCTCTCAGTCTCTGTACTGAAACAATGGTTCCATTTGTAGGTCTCACATTAAAAATAAAAGACAAATTATCAATGAGAGATGGCCATAAAGAAAATGAATGTCCCTAGGGGCACTCAACTTCTAACAAGTTCAGCTAAATCATCTTCACTTTTCACGCAAACAATAATTATTATAATAAATAGAAAAATAACAAATCCGTACGGGTAGGCAGGTCTGCAGTTACAATGCTTCAAAACTATACTTAAATAAAAAAATAAATATTGAAAATGTCCCTGGGACTTATTTAACAAATCATATCATTCCTCAATATAAATTGTCGATATATTCTGTTGCATTAATTACAATCACAATTTTGTATCGTTGAAAATGGAGTAAATGATAATGTTTCTATGTACAGCTATTAAATAAATGCTTTATAACATGTATGCACGTAGTTTACGCATCAAAATTTTGTAAATTTATAAAAGTATATTCCTTAAATCTTAATACATTTAAATCATTCTGTTTTTTTTTTTAAATTATAATAAAGTATTTACAGAGATAAATTATTTAGCTTACCAGTACTGTTGTGTATATTTTTTTTTTCGCTTTATAATGGATACAATATCAATTCCATTAAAATGTGAGATGTGTTTGAAGAATGCAATATGAATGGCTGAAATAAAAAGTCATTAAATTCGTATTTTCCACCATATGAAAATTTGTTTTTCTTACGAATAACTGGAACTTCCTGCGGTGTATTTGTGGAATTGATGTCTACAAAAAGGTATGCACGCAGCACCGCGGTGTTTTCTTCAACTTTTTATGAAACCTTACACTAACTTACACAGCATGGCATTTTTAATTGACATTTAGTTAAAAGAGTGGTTGAAACATTTCGTTACCGCTGTAATAAATGACGTGGCCAGATTTTTTTTTGAAATGTTCATAGTTATGCCTTACGGTCCCCCCCCCCCCCCACTAATTTTTTTGTTGTCAAAGATAAGATGGTCTGTTAGACCGGACTGACCAATCGAACTGGTGTTTGGATTTCGTGGCGGTAACGGGTGCTGCCCTCATTTCCTTCAGATCTATATTCGTCCATTCAATTAAAATGCACGTGGACACGTTTGTGAGCGGTATTCAGATTCATGATGGCGTCTCCGTTGACTTCTGAATTGACACATTTAAATCGTGCGTTCTTTTATTTGCATATGGTGCTGGGTGGCCTAGTGGTCTAAAGTTCGTGGTCTGAAGTTCAATCCCCACCAAAGCCCAGTATATTAAAACAAAAAATAAATCAACAGCACCCCAGGTGGATGGGACTCGTTAACCTTGGATGGCAACTCATCTAAGAGAAGGGAACTCTGAATTCAAACCCGGAGATGGAGTTCCGTGGGCGGATAACATTGGCACAATGAATCATTCCCCCATAAAACATCACAGTAATTGCTTTCAATTTGAGAGAAAATCATGAAATTCTCCAGCCTCTATCTCAACGGTTCCAATTTCCAGAGCCGTTCTTAGGAGTTTGGGGGCCCTAAGCATGTGGCGTAAGTTTGGGGCCCCGGAAAGGGGTCTGGGGTGGAGCTCCCTCGAGCTGAGGAGAAAACACAACCCACCACTGCGGCACCTCCATTCTGCCTTCATCAATGTTTCCTCTTTCCCATTCCCACGGCCAAGCCCCCGATTTCCTGTCTGCCACCCACAAAGTTCCCCCCTGCTGCTTCCCTTCCCCTGCCTCCGAATTCAACTCAGAATGATAAATTTCAGGATGAGGAAGGTAACGTGAGTGACACAGACGGCTGCAGTGCCAGTTAAAAAAAAAGCGGGCGATCGAGGGCGCCTCACGGGGGCCCCCTCACGTTCGGGTCCCTACGCGGATGCGTAGTCAGCGTATGCCTAAGAACGGGCCTGCAATTTCCTCTCTCGTCGCAATCTATTTAATGGATAATGTAATAACGTAGACACTTTTTTTCAGAGTGTTATATAATTAAATATTATTTTAAGATTTACATTTAGTGCCCTAAATTAAATAGTAATTACATTTAGTGCCCTAAATTAAATAGTAATTAGTAAACAAACTTCAAAATTCCCCTTTAAGTTAGCATTAATTTCAAGTTCGAAGTTGCCTTCCACATTTAATATGTTGCTTGTTTTGGTTTTCCAATGCACACACGGTTTGCAAACAAGTCTCAGGGTCATCTAAGAAGCAAGTGGGAGTCATTGGACATTTTTCAAACTTTTCAGACTGAATCAAGATGAGAATTGCTTTAAAATAATTGTTTTTAGTAAACTATGTTAGCAGAGGACAGTGCAGAAAACACTTCACGAGCCCAAATATGGTCGTCAACAGTCGGTTGAAAATCAAGGCTATGGCCGACCCCATCGACGAATGTAGTTAGTATCAGATAATCTTTTTAAGAACTCTAAATATTTATTTGCAATGAATTTTTTAAAAATTGTTTTAATATGTAAATTTTATGCAATATTATTATTATTATTATTGCTTTACAAAATCTGTGTTTTTAGACGCAGAACTTCACACATGTGACTATTAGACATTCGAGAGAAAACAGTTTGGGAGGAAATAAGACCATAGTCAATAGAAATGGTAATAGTCATTTAGAAAGATGAAAAGGAAATGTCATCGTCTTGGTTCTAGCTGGAAAAAACGTATAATAAACAAACTATTTTTCAGTGTCTAAGACATTTGGAGTTCTTCCAATTTCTCATGTTATGAGCTTCAATCCGTCACCGTCTTGGTCTGTCATGGACGGGCTGTGGTCAGAGAAAGACAATGTTATGAGACATTCATATGAAACGTGAGTTTGTCTCGACAGATCGACGTGGAAAGAAAGGTTTCTTAAAATCCCACATTAAAATTATTTTTGACAAATCAATTAATACTGATTTGATGCGCTGAAGAAACTACACACATTTCTTTCTTTGTCAACTGTGCAATTATTTTCTCTATCAGTGGTACTCACCATGTGGGTGGGGTGAAATATTTTCGTAGTCAAAATCAGAAATTTAAACTCGAAAATATGTTAAAAACATGTCTTGATTGAATAACATTTACAAGCAAATAAAATTTAAAAAGTAAGATGGTCATGCAAAGGAGAATTAAATTTTTGTTTTGTTTGGAGAACTTTTACAAAACTAATTTATTACTATTGAAAAAATGAAAACCAAACTTCCACCGAAACGTATTTCCTGGGCTGGGGGGAAAAAAGGTCGGGGTAGGATCTTATAAGGTACAAACAATGCACCTTTGACTCGGTGAAATGTTTTAAAAAAATAGTGCCACATTCAAATTCTGGCGTTGAAACGCTAAATATGTAGTAAGGTGCGTTTTATATATATATATAAAACAAATGTAATTTTTATTACATTAAACTGCAAATAAGTTAATCATTTCTTCTGTTTAACATTGGTACGTGGTCATTTAATGATCGCTCTGGTTATCGCCTGCCATTTATGAAATATTTAATTCATGCAGATTTATTTGCTATGGTACGTGTCCCCCCCCCCCACCCCAACCACTAGTGCCCACACCCCCCTCAACTTTGATGAATAATGCAATAGTTAAAAACTCACCCGACTCATAATAAATAAATTCTTTCATTTCCTGTAATCTTGGTTTTGGAAAACTCAACTTCCGGCAATAACAATGGCGAATACGTAAGTTTTGAACTAGTTTTATTTCTTGTGGTGTTTTCATTTGTCCTGTGTGCAGAGGAATGCTCTTAGCCGAAACTTTCTTCTTTATTGTCTTATTTTTCTATTCGTTTCATTCTCTCTTGTCCTGAGCCTAGTCTACTACTACTAACTACTAGTCTACTAGTCTAGCCAGCCTGCCAAGGCTACTATAGTATAGTACTATAGACTATAGTATAGACTATAGATAATTGATACGCTATACTTTGGGGTCGTCCATTAATTATGTCAACAATGTTTACGCAATTTTTGACCCCCTCCACCCCCCCTGTCAACAACTCACAAACTTTTAATGACCCCCCCCCCCCCNACAATTATGAATTATGTTTTTCTAAACAACCCCCCCCCCCCTCCCTTTGCCGCAATTAGAGGCAATACGACCTGACACATCAAGATATTGTGAGGCAGAAATTCACCAGTGTTTTGAAATCTTTACAAATACTTCAAACAGCTGCCCAAACCACTTTAACTCGGCAAGTTTATTAGACATATTTGCAAAGACCCTTTTTTTCTGTTATGTAAAACTGTTCAAGCTGAGCCGCAAAGCCCCTACTTTCCATGCGTACATGTGACTGTTATGTTTTGAAATGGTTTTTCAAGTTGAATACATGTTATTATTGTTTGTACCCAAGCCAAATGCATTCAGAATATTTATTGGTCAATTATTAGCTATGCCCCGGGGTTTCCCAATCTAGGCCGCCATCTTTGTTGACAAGATCCTTGAGAAGGTCAAAGACCATGTCAACCAAGATGGCAGACGAGTAAAAAAAAATTAGTGCCAAGACATGTGTTGTAAAAAAGGGGAATGGTTGGGGAGAATGCGTTTTATCAAATACATACCGAAAGATGGAAAAATAACCAATTTTACAAGGAAATTTAAGTTGAAAAAAAAGAAACCACACAAATTTATAGCATTTTTTGAAAGTGAGTTTCAAGAAAATGTAAAATGTAAAGAAATTAAAAAAAAAAAATTCTGAAAAAGCGAACAAATCATAAAAAAAAAATTGGTTTTTAAACTTTTTGAAAAAAGTTAAAAAACGCTAAAATTTTCCTTTTCATTGCTTGATTATTATTAATTTTAAATTATCATTGGTTGGCTAAATAGCATATTTTATTTATGCCGCCATCTTTGCAACATGTTAGCCTAATGCCGGCTGTTGCGCTCTATTCATTTGTGCAGGTTATTTTCTTTGGAACCTGAAATAAAGTGTGTAAAAGTGGATTTCATGAAACTGTTAGTTGGGTTTTAATTATTTCATAGTTATTTGAATATTTTTGGCCATTTTTTTGGTTAGTTTTTGTTCATTTTCATAGTTTACTACTTGTGGCTTTAGGCTTTGGGTAGGTAATTGGGGAGGGGTCTCCCCAACCCTAAACAGAAGCAGAAATTTATGGTAAGAAACGATTTTAAAAACAAAAAGAAAAAAAAACAAATTTTATATGCAAAAATAATGAATTTCAAACTTACCGTGCCGGCCACTCGGTGCACATCAAAGAAGACGACAAATGACGTAACATTTAAACACTCCTTTCTATATCCGCACAATTTTAAAGTACCCCATAATAAAATTAATTTCTTTATTTTTCATTAATATTTCTAACATTTCCAAACTCTGAGCATGAATTTTAAACACATAAAATTTAACTTTTAAAAACATAAAATTTAACTTTTCTTTAAATCTTCGTTAATTATTCAAATGAAATCATGTTCCAACCGGTTATTAAAATATTATTTGGCCACACAATATTCTTCGTTAATTATTCACATTAAATCTTGTTCCAACCGGTTATTAAAATATTGATCCAATGAAAATTAACAATTAAATAAACAAAGGGGAATGACTCCTGTTCAAAAATTTAATAAACACTCAATGACGTCATGGGGTGAAAACTAATAATCAGCCTATTTATTTATTGTAAAAATTTCCCACACTTGATACAGTTGCATCCAACAAGATGTTTATTCCAAGTTATCATCTTGTTACCAGTGTTTTGAGTGCTTCTTTCAGATACTTTTAATAACCAACATCTAGTGCTTTTTGTAGATATTAAGTTGCCAGTACTGTCACTTTGATCAGGGAGAGAGCAGAAATTTAGTGACCTAAGGCTCCTGAGCAAAAATGCTGTAACATATTTTCATAAAACTCCTTGATATGTATACTTTAAGATAATAGTTTCTCTAACGCCCTAGGTTTAAATGATTTTTATGATGTACTTGTGTCGAAAACATAGAATAAATTGAAAATCGGATTCGTTTTTTTGTACAAGAACATGTGAAACTTTTTAGAATTTAAAGCAAAGTTAATGGCTATCATTTAAGATCTTCTTCTTCTTCTTCTTCTTCGATATATTTTTGGGTCCTATGAATGTAGAGGGGATTTGCAATGTTTCTGTGCCTGGTGTTGATGAGGATATTTCACTGATTGCCATTGCTACTTTGTGACGGAATCATGCACTGGGGGTTGGAAGGCTTGAGGCAATAGACGCAAATGTGTCTAGTTTTGTCGCCTAAACGGCTCATTTCAATTTTCATTATCAAAATGGGCAGCATGATGCCCATAGAAGTGTAAGGACCCAAGAAGCATGAGGGCAACTGCTCAATGTGCCTATGCGTTAAAACGAAACTGACCGGTAATGCTGGTATAGCGTTGTTGTGTTAAAAACTTGCTTGTTTACATCCTGTTTACATCATGTTTCTCCTACATCTCGTGCATGAACTCTGAGTGACTCCAAATTTGGCAACATGATGGGTGTGGCCTAATTATAAATTGTCTTCCTGGACAACATGTAAACACAGCAACTAGTAGAGTTTGGTAGAATTTACGAGACCACCCTAGGTACAGATAAAATGCGTTTGGACCCTTTCTGGAATAGTCTCTATGAAAGCCTATAAATAAGCCAATCGACAGAGGGAGAGACAGATTTAGACTTTGAGACAATGGTTACACATATACAAATTTAAAACAATTTCACCCATATTTGTAAGAATTATGCCACTTTTAAAAAATACTTTCATAAATTTAAAAAAAGAGTGAATTTTAAAAACATAAATTTTTAACAAGATAAAATTATTAAAGAACTTAAGGCAAGTATTTCATGAGAGAAATACTGTTATTATTAGCAAATAATATCAGTGAATGTAAAAAATGTTAATGTATTTTTATTAAAAAAAATATACCACATTGGGTACAAATAAGCAAAAATTTGTTTGAAATATGACAAGTGTCTGTTTTCCAGTACACTCCTATATTTAACATTGGCAGCACATTAAGTCCTAAATTTTCTCTCTGTTTTATAAACCAAATAAAGATGTTCACATTATATCTTTACTGTAAGCAACCATTTCAGTTTGAACAGCTTGCAATTGCTGTGTTAGAATCATTTATATTGCTGCAGTAGAGAAATGAGCATTGTCAAACAAGGTTTGTTACTGCTTGATTAATTCTACTGAGGAACTAAAAAGAATAAAGCTATAAGATCTTTTTAATTGTTACAGACAAGACATTCATTTTGTTTTCTTCAGATTAAACTATATATCACTATAAGCTTAACACAGCGGTTCTCAACCTGTGGGTCGCGATCCCTTTGGGGGTCGCACAACCCTTTTCCAAGGGTCGCCTGAGACCATCTCAAAACACATATTCTCTACAGTTATGAAGTAGCAACGAAAACAATTTTGTGGCAGGGGGTCGCCACAACATGAGGAACTGTATTAAAGGGTCGGTGCATTAGGAATGTTGAGAACCACTGGCCTAACACTAGAACATTAATTAAATGGAAAGAATAAATCTCTTGGCAGTCTCGGCCACTGTTGTTTTCTTCTACTTACCATAGGGTTGTTCGTATTATTTGTATTTATTCTAAACGTATTCTTTCATGAGAACATTGAAACTGCAGCAAGCAATAATTCATGTCCAGTTAAGTTGTTGAAACCGGTACCGGTATTGTATGACATTGATGCAATGAGCATGTCCTATCCTGGCCTGCTTCTCTTGATATGTGCATGCATGTCCTGTTGGTCTCAGTTGACATTATCTATGCCTGCTTATCAACAGTTTACTTTCTTTTTCTTTAAGAAACATACTGTGTGTATGTGTATACTGGCCTAAAAACAATGTATAATTTCCATACTCCAGTGAGTAAACTCCTTTGTAACCAGTAACAGATGAGACAAGTTGGGCCTGTAGGTTATGTGAGGCCAATGAATGGTGGACATTTGGTTTATCAGCTGGAATGTTGAGTATTAAAACCAAGTTGGCTGAGTTGCCACTGGGTACATTTGCAAAGCATCTCCAGCCTTGTTGATGTCAATTGGGTTGAAAAGGGATATACGTCAATGTGCTCCTTGTCTTGTTTTGGACAGGTTTAGTAGGTAGCTTAGCTGTTATGACTGGAATTGCAATTTAAACATTATTTAGAGGCTTGGATCTAATAATAAAAATAATAATTAACAAGACTAAATGAATTATTCAATTAAAATAATACAAATTAAAAATTAAAAGCTGTTTTTAATTCCGAATAAATTATAATAATAATAAAGTTCATTTCAAAAACACGCTTCATCCCCAAAGGGTCGAAGCGCGTTACAAAGTCAACAAAAAACAAATCTATAATTTACCACATTTAAAACAAACACAACACTACAAAAACTAATTACAAGCATACAATGGCAAAGTCTTTCTAGCCATTTCAACCCTAATCAACACAGCCAGTATGCATTAACTGGAAAATAAGGTAGACAATCATCCCAGAAGGTGTTTGCGAAATAGATGTGTCTTTAAATTGGTGTTAAAGGACTCCAGTGTCTGTTTTTTTCTGAGATCGACAGCAAGGGTGTTCCAAATTGTTGGAACAGCAAATGCAAAAGTGCGCTTTCCGTAAGTCTCAAGGCAAACACGTGGTGTCGACCAAAAAGTTTTATTGCCTCCTCTAAGCGTATCCAATGTCAACAAAGATATTTCAAAAACTCTAACTGTGAAAAAGAAAAAGATAATAAAATATACACTCTGTGAACTGGAACTAGAAATTAATATAAGTAAAGTTTAATAAATATTTTATATATTTCTGAAGTCCACTGTAACAGTATATCAATGTAGCCTTACTACCAGTTCCACAAAATTCGACCCGTCGTAAGAAAGAAAAAAAAATCTTACCGCTGATAGCTAAAAAATACACAAAATACTTGAAGTATAATCAACAACATTGTTGGAAGATAATTGTTGAGCCTTTTCTGTGTCATTTTATGCTACCAGCCTCCAGTGAAGTTTGACACGCTTGGCAATGTGTCATTTTATGCTACCAGCCTCCAGTGAAGTTTGACACCCTTGGCAATGTGTCATTTTATGCTACCAGCCTCCAGTGAAGTTTGACAGGCTTGGCAATGTGTCATTTTATGCTACCAGCCTCCAGTGAAGTTTGACAGGCTTGGCAATGTGTCATTTTATGCTACCAGCCTCCAGTGAAGTTTGACAGGCTTGGCAATGTGTCATTTTATGCTACCAGCCTCCAGTGAAGTTTGACAGGCTTGGCAATGTGTCATTTTATGCTACCAGCCTCCAGTGAAGTTTGACACCCTTGGCAATGTGTCATTTTATGCTACCAGCCTCCAGTGAAGTTTGACAGGCTTGGCAATGTGTCATTTTATGCTATTGGCAATGTGGCGGATGGAAATCACTTCATGAATACAACCAAAATACTATGCATGGACAAAATTTAACAAAATAAAAAATCTAAATTAACGCTTAAAATTGATATTTTAAAGAAATTTATCCAAAAAGTTATATTTGCACATTAAAAATAACTTTGGTATGTAAAAAGGTGAGCAAAAAATCAATTAATAATCCATCGACCACTCAAGATCAAAAGGTCAATATAATGTACTTTGAGAGTTAATAAATCATAATTTCAAATTAGCATTAGTTTGCATATCGTTCTTTATTACAGTATTACTTTGTTATGTATTCTTTGTCACGAGCCATAGAGTAAAATAAAATATTAAATTCTCGACACCTTATAACGGTACACAACAGCGTAAAAACATCATTTCCCACAAACCTGAAGTGAACAATTCAAAGAAATCCTATAGTTCCATAATCAGGATTTTTATTAATTGTTTTTATCACATGTATTTTATGGTTTTTATATTTATAATTCAATAATTGTATTCTCTGTATAATGGGTAAATTATAAATAAGTATATTAGGCCTAACCCTTTATTTTTAGGGTTTGTAAGTTGTACTATTCGAAAGCCCCTTTTCTTTCAGGATATAGCACACAAAGGCTGATTCCTATAAATTTGATTAAAATTCTTGTTACCCCCCACCCCCCCTTTTTTTTTCGTTTGACAAAAATTCATGGTTTTTCATGATTACACATAACTCAACAATCAATTAGTAATGGACTAAAAATATTGAATCATTCATTAATTATAAATCAAATGCACCGCCACACATCTCTGTGCACATTATATACTCCAATAACAGTTACATTAAATTTCATTTAGTATGATTAATACTGTGCACTATTTGAGCCTGCTAGGAACAAGTAGAGCCGTGACCAATGTTCCCTTTAAGCTGCGCGGCCGCGCAGCTATCTCAAGATTTGAGTATCCGCACAGCAAATTTCCATGTAAGTTTGTGTCTGTGGGCTGTAAAATTTTGCACACAACTGTATGATTTTGCACACGAATCAACAAACCTAAGAGG
The DNA here is from genome assembly GCA_964033795.1 of Lymnaea stagnalis. Classification (NCBI taxonomy): domain Eukaryota; kingdom Metazoa; phylum Mollusca; class Gastropoda; family Lymnaeidae; genus Lymnaea; species Lymnaea stagnalis. The sequence continues at coordinate 33,817 of CAXITT010000876.1, forward strand.
GAACATTGGCCATGACCACATGTTTTATCGGGTTAGAGAGTGTGTTTCAGTTCCAGGACATAAGCCAAGCATCTTTGACTATAAAGAATCTGTCATTTCCCTTTTTTTTTCCAAATTTGTGAATGTTCCATAACTGCCATTGATGAGTTTGTGAATGTTCCATAACTGCCATTGATATGTTTGTGAATGTTCCATAACCGCCATTGATGTGTTTGTGAATGTTCCATAACTGCCATTGATGTGTTTGTGAATGTTCCATAACTGCCATTGATACCACACACCACAGAGATGTGGCCAGGTACCACACACCACAGAGATGTGGCCAGGTACCACACACCACAGAGATGTTGGAGCGTTAGATGGATTGGATATGACTATTCAAAAGCCTCCCAGTCCTAGACTTGGTTCATAGTGTTTGAAATATAATCATTATTTTTGTCTAACTAGTTTAAGTTGTTCCTAGCTTTTTATTTAGGCCATGAAAATCTGGTTTTAAACTGATCCCACTGTTTCCCACAGAATCATCAACTGTACGGCAGCCACATCAGCCTGCTAGAAAGAGACAACATGAGGATGAGCAATCAAATAAAGAAGACGAAGGCACCTGTGACATGGATTTCTAAGACAGATTGCCTTAGCAAGTAAGAACAAATGATTAAAACATCAATTTAACTACTTTTGTTAAGTTATCATTCCAAAGCTAAAAATTCAGAGTCCCCTCAGTTTTTTATTGACGTCTGTTTGATGACACAAATCAAAATTTCACATTGCATATACGTAATGAATTTTAATTTGATATTCCTGATCTAATTTATATAATTATGTATAATACACAATAATTCAAATGTTGGGGAAGATGCCAATATTTTGTCATTTACCTTCTTTAAAAACATATTGACCTGAGCCTGTAGAAACATCAGCATAGATCTTCAAATAGCACCATTCTTTCTTTGTTCAACAAGTGGTTTTGTGTCCGACCATTAACATTTCACACAAAAACTTTTGATGACTCTATCTCTTGGATTACAATTTCACGAAACATTCAATGAGGCCAGGCTACACACCTCATCATTGTTGGTTTATCTGGCAGGCCCATGACAAGATAGATGTGCCAGACAGGCTAAACTTTGACTGGAGGGATCAAAGATGGTGGAGACAGAGAACAGCTCCCTGGTCTTGGAGAAGGAACAACAAAGGCAGCTGTAGGACAAAAGTCCATCAGGTGGTCCAGTCCTTGCTAGCTCAGAAGGTAGTTGTCCAGTCCTCGTTAGCCCAGAAGGTAGTTATCCCATTCGCCACCAACCCCAAACAACAAAACACATCCTGAAATACTAAGCAAAGGGAGATCACTCTGAAATACATGCACCCCCATGTTACAAAAATATTATTTTTAACAACCTATATTGACAAAACATGCCTTAAAAAATAGAAAATCGAAAATCTTTAAAAAAATTTATAGTTTAAATACTTTGATTCACAAACATGTTTGCAGTAAATCATGAAAGTAAAATTTGGATGAATGTTAGCAGTTGACCCCCCATAGTTTGTGCCTCACTTTGATTTGACAGTCTCAGGGAATTGGGACAAGCTGTAATTGCACCGGGTAGCCCTTGTGCAGATGAACCTGGGACAAATGACAACCAGTTGTTGTTGTTTCCCTAGTTCTGCCGATGTCCATCTTGTTGCCATCAATCGAGCACTGGTAACATCAACGTTTTCTTCCAGTCATTGGACTCGGCATGTGTTGGCTGCCGTATGGGCTGACTCTGCCAGAGATACTCGGTGTGTCTGGCTGCCTGTATTTGGTAGCTGCAGTCAAAGGTTGATCCAGCACAGCCTTTTGAAACATCAGATGGTTTTGGGCTAGAGAGTCTGAGGCATCAGCAGGCTTTGCACTATTTATGATCAGGGAGCTATTTATCATTGACAGATCTAAGAGGTACCAGAACACATACCTCCACCACTTGGTGCTTGCTTGGCCCACAGGATTATAGGCACAGTGTTGGTCTGACTAGTCCGCCCCAAGCATGCCAGAATCGTAGATGACAACTGGCATTGGAATTTCAGTATCCATCATTCCATCTCTTGACCTGCGCTGAACTGTGGTCGGAATTGGTGGATATAATGTTCACTTGACGCTTGTCTGTCCATTGTGTGGCAACCATTAGGCCTTTCTGTTGTATTCTAACATTTCCCCTCTTCTGTTTAGACTTTGGTAGAGGCCAGCCTTTTCTGTTGGGCCTAGTGGTTGCACAGCTGTTTTTCGCAATAAGAGGTCCTATGCAAGTTTTGGAGAAGAAAAGAAATTATCCAAAACCACCTTGATGATACCTATCCAGGTATGGTTCCGCCATGGACATAACAACATTATATCCAAGTCCATGTTCTGAAGGATTACTACTTTTGCCAGTATAGACTTGAAAGTTTAGAATATAACCGGTTGTGGCTTCAGCGCAGCCCCAAATTTTGATGCCCAATGGAGTTGGCTTGTTGCTCAAGTACTGTTAGAAGGATAATCGGCCACGAAATCCATCCATTGCCTCATCCACTGACAGCTGTCGTTGCGGTTCATACGCCGTTTGGCACATATCGGCATCCTTCCGTCTCGTGAGACGATGGTGCATCACCGTTTGGTTGGGTTGCATTTTCTCGAGTGGCTGTGCAGACCTATCCTTGAGTGACAGTCTTTACCACAGTTTTTACACACGAGTTCCGTGCTTCTAAATGTTTTGGCCTTTCTCCTAGCTCTTCTGTCTGCAGCCTCTTCCATTCTTCGCTCCTCGGCTACTATGACGCCCTCTTTGACAACTGTGCGCCACGTAGATCGGTCTTTTGCCTTACACTCCCAGTCACTTGTATGTATTTTGGCTGCTTTCATGTCCCTTTGACAGACATCTTTAAATCGCAGACATGGGCGACCTGTTTTCGTCTTTCCCAAAGCAAGTTCACCATATAGGAGGTCTTTCGGAATGCGGCGGGACTCATTCTTTTAACATGACCTAACCATCTCAGGCGTCTTTCACTAAGGATTGTGAACATGCTTTGGATATTAGCATGCATTAGGACCTCACTATTAGTCACTTTTTCTCGCCATTTAATACCAAGGATGCGACACAGGCATCTCATATGGAAGCTATTAAGCTTGTGCTCTTGGGATGTATAGGTGGTCTATGTCTCGCTCCCGTATAGTAGTGTACTGATGACACAAGCTCGATAGACGCACAGTTTGGTTTTCTCCGTTAGCTTGGTGTTTTGCCAGACCCGTTTATTTAGTTTAGCCATTGTGGCAGCTGCCTTGCCGATTCTGCTGTTAATTTCTTCTTCAATGGACAGTGTATTGGAGACCTTGGACCCCAAGTAGGTAAAGCTGTCCACAACCTCCAAGTTTTCATTATACGCCGTTTGGCACACACTTCTAATATGGTCCAGTAGTGGTCTCACTTTAAACAGGGGATCATAGTTGACACTATTTTTGGCTGGCATGTGTTCACTGTTAATGATATGAAAATATTGTCGTAAAAAATCTGCAACTACAGGGATCCTCCAAACTTTGTCACTGGACCAGTACAACTTAGTAGTGGGCAATTGATGGAGCCCAAATATAATAGTTATGTATAAGAATTTATAAATGTCCTCATTAGTGACAGCCCTCCACGGAGTGTCTTTTTGGCCCTTAGCAGCCTGCTGTTGCTCACCATATCTGTTGGTTTCCACCTCAATAAGTTCGGTCACAAACAGTTTGATGTTGTCAATTGGACTGCTTTCAATAGGATTCCACCTTCTATCTCACTAAATACCTCCATCTTATCTGTTACACTGGTCAAATTGTCTGACCAAGACTCCGTGACAGTGTCTTGGTCACTATCATCAACGTAACTTTCATTGGTATTATTATCAGATTCTGAGTCTAAATTCAATGCAGTTGGATCAAGATCAATGTTTGATTCATCCTCATTATCAGCATTATCATCTACTTGATCATTAGAAGTGGAGGCAGCAATCAAAGAGTCAAGAAACTGAAATGCCATAGCAAAATAATTCATGTAAAACACAGTCACAAATTCACAAAGCTTAGACTGACTTCATCACCACGCAACTTTCAAACCGTCAATGGTAGAAGCATCCATTTGTTTAAAAACAGTAGCAGCTCTATTAGCATCTCTATTAGCAGCTCTATTCTCACTTCTTTAAAATCCCAAAGCTATTTGCAAGGCAAGAATGCTTCTCACGATATAGTGTGTTATATGTACGTTGCTAGGCGTCATTGCGCATTTGGTCGCATTAGTAGCGAGGCGGGTATGTCGCATTTAGCCGTCATTGTAGGGAATGGGTTATCTTAAAAATTGTGGATTCTTGACCTACCTAATATGCAGCACTACTTGTGAGTTTATGCACTCAATCAAATATCTAATGCTTCCAATATCTAAGTCATATTATTTTTAAGGAAACATTCAGTTTAAATTTTTCTTTCAATAAATAAAAAAAACTTAATAAATACGTTTTCATTTTGAGATGTCTTTAATGGCTAGTGTCTTGTATGGCTAGTGTCTTTAATGGCTAGTGTCTTGTATGGCTAGTGTCTTGTATGGCTAGTGTCTTTTATGACTAATGTCTTGCATGGCTAATTTCTTTTATGGCTTTTAAAACATGAGATAGGCAATGTTACCATGATGGCTGATGGCAGTAACTTGCCTGTTACCTTCAATTATAAAATAATATTAGTTTAAATAAATTTGAAATTTTATTTAAAAAAATGGAGAAAATGTAAAGTTCTGATGCATTCATTGTCTGGTCCTGCATTCATTGCCTGGTCCTGCATTCATTGCCTGGTCCTGCATTCATTGCCTAGTCCTGCATTCATTGCCTGGTCCTGCATTCATTGCCTGGTCCTGCATTCATTGCCTGGTCCTGCATTCATTGCCTGGTCCATCCAGTTTAAACCAGATAAAGTCATAGAGTTTCATGAATGTTTTTATAACATTCTCCAGTGCCACCAATTACATGGGATTTAATCAATAATTTTAGTTTATTTATAAGAAATGTCAATTGAAAACAATAGCATAATTATTTAACCCCCCCCCCCCCATAAATTGTTCTCCCTTGGACTGCTTATCTTCTCTGCTATGTATAATTGTTTGTAATTGGCAGTTCTATACTGTGGACATCTGTATTGGTACCTCTAAGTTGTATAAATCTGTAATTGGCACCTCTTAAGTTGTACACATCTGCACCTAAAAATAAGCTGCCCTGATTTTGACTTTGACAATATTGATTCATGTTGCTTTTACTTAATAAGTTAAAATTTCAACTGAAAGTGATAGGTTAATGAAGTCTTGCACTTGGGAAGTGCTGCAGCCTGAAGGCTGAGGGGCAAAGGTTGACCTATTGAACTCTTGCAGTTCATGGGTTTTTTGTTGTTTGGGGGGGGGGGGGGGNCAATCATGATTGAAGTGAGAAAATAATTGTGTAGGTGTTTTCTTACAATCATGATTGAAGTGAGAAAAGGATTGTGTGTTTTCTTGAAATCATGATTGAAGTGAGAAAAGGATTGTGTGTTTTCTTACAATCATGATTGAAGTGAGAAAATAATTGTGTAGGTGTTTTCTTACAATCATGATTGAAGTGAGAAAAGGATTGTGTGTTTTCTTGAAATCATGATTGAAGTGAGAAAAGGATTGTGTGTTTTCTTACAATCATGATTGAAGTGAGAAAATAATTGTGTAGGTGTTTTCTTACAATCATGATTGAAGTGAGAAAAGGATTGTGTGTTTTCTTGAAATCATGATTGAAGTGAGAAAAGGATTGTGTGTTTTCTTACAATCATGATTGAAGTGAGAAAAGGATTTTGTATTTAAACATTTTTTTTTTTACATAAACACCATACTGTTAGAAGGAAAAAAAACTAAAGAATAAAATGTATTGTTGTTGTTCCCACCTGCGCCGTCAAATGACAAAATCAAAAACAAACAGTATTTTACAAAAACAACTGTTTTTTTTTACAAATAATTTTGTGTGTGAAACATGCGTAAATAATGTTTTTGCTGATCAATTTTGACAAGTGACGTTATTATGGGCAAAATTATTTAAATAAAAAGTTTTAAAACCAATATTTAAAAGTTTATATTCAATACAAAAACATTACAAATATATTGTAACAAGTAATTTGAATAATTTTGTTTTTAAAATGATTTAAATATGAACAGATAATAAATCAGATAATAAATCAGATAATAAATCAGATAATAAATCAGATAATAAATCAGATGATAAATCAGATGATAAATCAGATGATAAATCAGATAATAAATCAGATAATAAATCAGATAATAAATCAATAGAAAAATAAGTCAAGAAAACCAAATAAAGGGTTCTGTAGGCCTTATTTTCTTCCAGACAGTGTAGAGGTCATTATTTTTTTCTCTCGGATAGTTGGCATAAGCATTGGTATAGTCACAAATTTTCAACGTGATATCAATGACAGAAATAGAGTGAAGAAATTTCCCGTGGACAATAATTAGTTTATTTGTAACTTGCAGGTTAGCATGACGTAAATGCATGATTTTATTGATATAACGCAGATATAACAATAATATTATAACAGTTGTAATAATATAAATTATTTTATAATAAAAAAATAAATTATTATATTAAAATAAAAGTGAAATTTTTTGAAAAAATAATTATCAGCATAAAATCTAAAGTTCAGGCCTATGCCTATTCATTAGTACTGCAATTTTAAGATCAAATATTCTTACCTGCAGTTTTTAGTTTTTGCATCTCATTTCTAGTTGTCTGCTTTTCATAATCCATAATATTGAGACCAGGTTTTCTTTTTAGGGATATATTTAGCTATGATTTGAAGGAGTGCCTGTTCAAAATCTATAAGTCCAAGTCAATTGACAATGTATAATCTGCACTGATTTGAGAAAAAAAATATTTTAATTATAAGGCTATATGAAATTAACTACCTAATAACATATTTTAAAAGGATAAATGAATAGCTTCGATTATTGACTCGATAGAGTTTGGCAAAACACAAAAACAACTACAATGATGAATACTAAAATCAGCTGTTTAATCTGCTGATTATGTAAACAAACAATTTTATTTTTATTTTAAAGCCAAAACGTGATTGGAAAATAAAATTATTACAAAATTGTAAGACTATAACTAGGAAACTATTATTAAATTGCAAAATATATTTCATTTTTCACATTATTTAGAAATGTTAATTTTAGTTGCGTAATCGAGTGGCCAACTAGACGTACATTGTTTGAAAGTGTCCTTGTGTAGGAAAAGAAACATCCATGTCTTCATCCAATGTTGTTTCGTATTAATCTGTATCCCAGTCATCAGGAGAGTCACTTAGGGATTCATCTAAGTTAATTTCAGTGTTTTCTAAGTCCATTTTGTAATTTAAAATATTTTTTTTCAAAGCAGCTGGCTCGATTCGAGTCACGACAAGAAAACAAAATGGACAATGTAAACTCATCTCGGTGGCGTTTGTATAAAAATAATTTTATTTTAAAAACAATGATAATTATAATTAAAACCTTAAGTGTTATAAATTAAAACCAATATACTATAATACTAATTTTATTTAACTAAATAAAAAATAAATATTACAACCAAAAAAAACAAAAAAGCAAGCGCCTGCCCTCCCCTATCTGATGACAAAGCTGGAGGTGTCTAGAGTTGGACCGTACAGAGTTACAGTAACCAAATCTTGCATGTGGCAAGGGATGCAGTAGAAAGTAAGGCACTGCTGACCTATTTAAATTAACCAAATCTTGCATGTGGCAAGTGACGCAGTAGAAAGTAAGGTACAGCTGACCAATTTAAATTTAATGCCAAGGCAGCAAGTAGATGGTGGCCACAAAAATGTTAGCAAGTATGAAAATATTTGCACAGAAAATGGTACACTCACAGCATCAAGAAACTTTGACTAAACATGAAGCTACACAACTTATTGTGTCAAATTTATTCCAACTTACTTTAGACCCCCAAGATCTAAATACGTTCCCAAGGGGGGGTTATTCTAGTTTTCAAAAAATGCAAAGTAAAGATGTGTTAAAAAAAAAATATTCATTATAAAAGATTTGAACTGCTATAAATATGTATTTGTAAAATATATGTATTTTTTGGCAGTGCATTCTTAAAGCATGGGCACACCAGACATTTTCCAGGCCCCTTACACTTCTAGGATTAGTGTTAAGCTTTTGGTTTTGTTTAGGATGTACATATGGAATAAGATATACTTTTTAAAACGTTTGTTCTACTTGAAATACAGTTTTAAGTAACCTTACATTTAACGACAAGACATCACAGCACAATTTTTATTTATTTTCATCTGCAGTTGCACAAAACATAGAAATGTGGAGAAAAAAATGAAGGTTGGGAGTCTTGGTGTTACCTGGTAAAAAAGTATTTGTGTCTTAATTTGAAAATAATCCTTCGTTAGTTGTCTTCTTGACTTATTATTAAACATGTGGTCCATGGAAAATTAAATTTACAATGTCATCGGTTATCTTCTTATCAAGATACGTGCACTGAACGAGGGGTTCTTAACCAGGGTGTGCAGGGACACCCACACAATCCAATAGCAAAAACAAAAAATCTGGGGGAAAATTGTGAAAACATGGAAAATTTTTATACTAGAGCTGACTATAAATTGTCATTAGCTGAAAGGATTTTCCCCCACCCCGGGCTTTATATTTCCTGCCCCTATCCGATCCTGTGATTTATATTTCCTTCCACTACCCTATGAATAAGATTTGCTTCCACTACCATGTGCTTTATATTATTTCCTTCCACACCCTGTGCTTTATATTATTTCCTTCCACACCCTGTGCTTTATTTATCCAAAATAAAACCATATTTTCTTATGAGTCTGATCAAAGTATAGAAGTACCAATTATTGTTCATTAGTTTTACCAATGCATATTTTCTTTTAAGTTAATGTTTGTTTCAGATGCACCATCTTGGCTGACATCTGAATGTACAACATACCATCTTGGCTACCACCTGAATGTGCAACATATCATCTGGGCTGCCACCTGAATGTACAATACATCTGGGCTGACACCTGAATCTACAACATACCATGTTAGCTGACACCTAAAATGCACAACACATTATCTAGCCTGACATCTGAATGTACAACAAACCATCTTAGCTACCACCTGAATGTAAAACATACCATCTTGGCTGCCCCCTGAATGACTACAACATACCATCTTGGCTGACACCTGAAAGTACAACATACCATCTTGAATTCTTGGCTGACCTCTGAGAATGTGCAACATACCATCTTGGCTGACATCTGAATGTAAAACATACCATCTTGGCTGACACCTGAAAGTACAACATACCATCTTGGCTGACACCTGAAAGTACAACATACCATCTTGGCTGACATCTGAATGTACAACGTACCATCTTGGCTGACACCTGAAAGTACAACATACCATCTTGGCTGACACCTGAAAGTACAACATACCATCTTGGCTGACATCTGAATGTACAACATACCATCTTGGCTGACATCTGAATGTACAACATACCATCTTGGCTGACACCTGTAAGTACAACATACCATCTTGGCTGACATCTGAATGTACAACATACCATCTTGGCTGACATCTGAATGTACAACATGCCATCTTGGCTGACACCTGAAAGTACAACATACCATCTTGGCTGACATCTGAATGTACAACATACCATCTTGGCTGACACCTGAAAGTACAACATACCATCTTGAATTCTTGGCTGGCCTCTGAGAATGTGCAACATACCATCTTGGCTGACATCTGAATGTCTCAACTCAAGTAAACAAGTTTTACCAACTTAATAAGTTAATAAATTTCTACTAACACTTAAATCAACCTGTTCATTGTTTCAATCACTCACACTTGAACCTTACTGAGTTAACACTATAATAGTTTTAATTTTTGATTGAAAGAAATGTCACCTTGTTGAATATGTTGCTCTACTAGATCATTTGCAAAAACTAACTATATAGACATTTTAATTACTATAACCCAGAAGTTCTCAACCTGTGGGTCATGACCCCTTTGGGGGTCAAACAACCCTTTCCCTGGGTTTCCTAAGATCATCGGAAAACACATATACTCTACAGTTATGTAGAAGAAAAGAAAACGAAATAATGTTCTGGCTGGGGGTCACCACAACATGAGTAACTGTATTAAAGGGTCACAGCATTAGAAAAGTTGAGAACCACTGCTCTTAATGATAAAATGTATGACCTTGACCTGTTGGTGCCAATGGACTGATGAGCTGAAACTGAATGACTTACCCAAACGCTGCTGTACATTTGAATATATTTCCAGTTGACTTGTTGATACTGTCCCAATCTAAAGCTTAATTCATTTAAATATTAACTTCACTAGACAACCATTCAACTTGTGCATTCATTTCAGACATCTCTAGACAATCATTCAACTTGTGCATTCATTTCAGACATCTCTAGACAATCATTCAACTTGTCCATACACTTCAGACATCTCTAGACAATCATTCAACTTGTGCATTCATTTCAGAAATCTCTAGACACTCATTCAACTTGTAATAATAATAATAATAATAAGTGGTCTTATATAGCGCGGTACCCCGGCCTAGGGCTGGGCTCACCGCGCTGTACATACATAGCAAAGAGGCATAATCATAATATTAAAATAAAATACATAAATGAAATAAAAACAACATATAAGCAAAACAACACCATAGGTCTATTCATCCACTCACACCAGACATTTTTACAAGGAAACCCATGTACGTTTATCGGTTTATAGGAGGAGAATCAGTCAGAGTAGTATAGTTTAAATAGATGTGTTTTGAGTGCAGTTTTGAAGGCCTGTGTGGTTGTTATATTGCGGATGTGTAGTGGCAAAGAATTCCATTGTTTGGGGGCGCAGAAAGAGAAAGATCGTTCACCATATAATTTAGTGCGTATCTTGGGAACGGACAGAATACGCGAGTCTGCGGAGGAGCGAAGTTGTCGAAGGGGTGAATAGACAGAAAGAAGTTCAGTTAGATAGGAAGGGCAGGAATCCGAGAAAAAGTTGTGACAGAGAAGAGACAGCTTGTAGTCAATGCGTGCCTGTATAGGTAGCCAATGTAGTGAGTGGAGTAGTGGAGTGACGTGATCACGTTTTTTTGCCCTAAGAACAAGCCTAGCAGCAGAGTTTTGAACTTTCTGCAGTTTTTCTATAAAATGTTTCGGTGAACCTGACAGAAGTGAGTTGCAATAGTCAAGACGAGAGAGAACAAGAGCACAGACTAGAGTTTTTGTTGCGCTAACTGTCAGGTAGTGGCGGATGGAGCTGATCTGACGGATGGCGGTGTATGCCGAACGACAAATGTGAGAGATATGTTTATCGAGAGACATGTTGTTAGAAAGAATATAACCAAGATTCCTAGCAGAGGGTGTAAACTGTATGTCGGAGTTACCTACTTGAAATGAGGTGGGAAGAGTTGAGGTAGAGGATGATTTGTGATTGTAAATGAGGAGTGCTTCTGTTTTGTCATCATTAAGCTTCAACTTGCTGAGTGTCATCCAAGACTTGACATCATCAATGCACCCCCGCAAAGTCTGGACAGCGGAATCGACAAGAGATGGATGGGTATGCATGTATAGCTGTGTATCATCTGCAAATGACTGGTTCTCAACAGCATGCCTCCCGAGCAAGAGGAGTAGTGGTCTGGTATACATTATGAATAGAACCGGACCCAAAACGGACCCCTGTGGCACTCCGTACACCAAATCAGCACTGCCGGAGAGACAGCCATCGACAGAGACCATTTGCGTTCTATCAGAGAGGTAGGACCTAAACCAAGCCAAAACCGAACCAGAAATTCCAAAGTAGTTTTCAAGGGTTTTGAAAAGGATTTCATGGTCAACAGTGTCAAAGGCCGCACTGAGGTCTAAGAGGATCAAAATGGAGACATTACCGCTGTCCATTGCGCGCAAGAGGTCATTACTGACTCTCAAGAGAGCTGTCTCCGTGCTATGGAAATGTCTATAGGCCGACTGATTAGAACTGAGAAGAGAGTGATCATTTAAGTAAGCAAAAAGTTGTTTTAGGACTAGTTTTTCAATAACTTTAGATAAAAATGATAAGTTAGATACAGGTCTATAGTTTTTTAAATTATTTTCATCCAGACCGGGCTTCTTAAGCAATGGTTTGATGACAGCTGATTTGCAAAGAGGCGGAACAGTGCCAGAATATAAGCTTTCATTTATTATGCGGGTTATTGTTGGGAGCAAGATATCTAATGACTCAACCAACAGGGGGGTTGGGATGGGATCCAAATAACATGACGTATGTTTAGATTTTAGGATTATATTTTTTACCTCAAGTTCTGAAACAGGTTTAAAAATATTAAAATGGGAAGTAAGACAAGGGAAAGGAGGCAATTCAAGGGGAGGGGCATCAAGACGATCAAGCTCAGCTCGAATGTCAGCTACTTTGCTTGTAAAGAAATTACAGAAAATATCTGGTTGCTTGGGCAGGGGAAACACCGAAGGAAGCGCAGTTCCTTTGTTACTCCCCCTAAGGTGACCACAAACATCAAACAACTGCCTGCTGGTTTTACCCATAGTTATCTTTTGGCTAAAATACGTAGTCTTGGCACGACAAACAATCTGATTGACACGCTTCTTGGCAGCGTAAAATATCTGCTTAAAAACCACAAGACCTGACCTTAACCACTTCTTTTCTGCACTACGGCGCTCTTTCTTGGCACAGCGTAGTTCCTCCTTGATGGTCGCATACCAGGGAGATGACCGCTTTAGACTAAAATTGCGGCGGGTGACAGGGGCGTGCCGGTCAAGCACAGCGCGCAATGCACGGTCTAGTGATTCCAATGTAGGGCAGAGGGCAGGGGACACTTCTACGCTTAGGTCATGCTTAAATGCATCCCTGTTTATAGTTCGCAGACTGCGCACCTCCCTAAACTGAGGGGGAGGGTTGGGGGCACTAACACTAATTTCACAAATAACATTCACATTGTGCATTCATTTCAGACATCTCTAGACAATCATTCAACTTGTGCATTCATTTCAAACATCTCTAGACAATGATTCAACTTGTGCATTCATTTTAAACATCGCTAGGCCATGATTCAACTTTTGCATATATTTTAAACATCCCTAGGCCATGATTCAACTTGTGCATTCATTTTGAACACCACAAGACAAAGGATTAGAAACAAATCACTAGTCACACATGACTAGACAATTGACTAACAAATAAATCACTAGTCATACATTACCAGACAATTGACTAACAAATAAATCACTTGTCATACATTACTGGACAACTGACTAACAAACAAATCATTAGACAATTGACTTAGATGGTGTGAAATATAAATTTATGTTTATTACAACACTAATAAAAATCCAAGCATGGAAAAGAAAAGCATTAGTTAGGTCTGAGTGGAAGGAAGTAGTGAGGCAGGCCAAAGCCCTACATGGGATGTAGCGCCACAGGGATGGATGGATGGTGTGAAACATAAATTTATGTTTATTACAACACTAATATAGAATTTCCTAAAAACTTTTAAAATAGTTTTAAAGTTAATGAAGAGGTGGTATTTGACTGAATGAATGAATAACCGAAACCAGTCAGCAGATGAGGACTGAATTCTAAGTATATGTGGATTACGATAAGAATATTTTTACCTTTAATAAGCAATTTGGTTTTGGAGACGTGAATTTTGAAGCAATAATGAGGTGAGGGCGCGTTGTCCTATTGAAGCCATTAAATACTTATAACAATATTCCCTTTTCAAATATTGCTATTTATGAATATTTAAAAGGACTTTCAAACAGTTAAACAAATTAGTCTCACTAAAGCACTCAAAACAAACAGTTTGAATAGCAATGAAAAGTTTGTGTTTACAAGAAGCGTTTGATTCACCTAGAGTCTTAGATGTTTAATTAGAATACCCGAACCCAAATAATTGGATACGAATTTTTCCATTTTATAAGATGATCCATTAGAGAAAAAGAAATCCCAGCATTAGTGGATAAATGATACAAGTGCAACATCACATAAGAAGAAATAGAATAATCCATTTTACCATTATCAGAATGTTTAAATTTAAATAAAACAAGTTAAATTTCAACTTTCTATGTGAGATTGATTGCTGCAAGGCAAGGTTGGTTATGTAATATGTTCCCAAATAGAAGGCTTGTAATTGTTAGTGATGCTAACAGTGAAGTAACAGACCTTACTACTACTAGTAATGTACAGACTAACATGAAATTTAAAACAAAATTAATTATAATTTAAACAGTCATAAGGAAAACTCCCCTATTACCATATAGATTAAATAGTATTTAATATTTTCATGAAAAATACTTAGATCTACATAAAAATAAAACATTCATTAAAATCAAATTTAAAATTAAAAAAAATATTTATAATATTAATGTAAATATAAGGTACAGGATATTCCACTAATCACATAATAATTATCTTTATTAGCATAAAAATCATATACTTCTATTAAAATGTATTTGAAATATATCAATATGTAAAATTGTTTACTCAGATTAAATAAATAGAGAATAAAATAATTTACTGTTATCCGACTGAATATAATAAATGTATGAAATGGTGAAGGTGTGTCTCGCTCTGAAATATGATCAAAGGGAAGCAACCATTAAAATAAACTGATGTTTTTAAAGACCATAGCGATAACTTCCCATTATTTAAAATTTTATTTACACATTTCAAGAAAGTTAACTCTTGGCAACTTGGTTAAAGATCGTATTATCTTGGTTGTCGTTCTTTATTATTTTATGAAAATATGGGAACTAACTGCTGTCACCTTAATGGATAAAAGATTTTTTGAGTTGCCTTTAATTAAGCACTCGTTTGAACTAAAAGTTTTGTTTTAAAAAACAACAATAATATTGTCCTTAACCTTACTAGCTTTCTTAAGATATGGAATTCAAGGTAGTATGTAAATAATTTTCAAGAAACAAAGCAAAATGAGTTTGTTCTGTTCTAGGCTACGTGAGTTTGGGATACTGTTTGACATCAAATTAGGCGGCATAGTCGAGGACTAATTAAACTAAGTTAGTAAGCTATTTAGTTTTAGATGTACAGTAAAATGTAAAAATAGGCCTATTTAAATTGGCTAAACTTAACTAAAATTTCACCTCTCTCTGCATTCTGATGATCAAATCTTAACCCGCAAATGCAATTTATTTTTAGTTGGATTTGAGTTGCAAAATCTTGAGACACTGAGGAAAAATAACAATACCAAACCATTAGTATACTAATTAGTGACAAGATACTACTAGCAGTAATCTGTAGACTAGTACTAGTAACCTGCTTATAGCCTTACGCTTTTGCTGTAGAAACTAAGTTTTAAGCCTAAGACTACTATGGCACTACAACAAGGCTTTAAAAAAAATAGTTTCTGGAGTATTTTCTTTTGTTATGCATTTTAATTAAAAAATAAATAATTGGGTGTTTTCAGTAAAAAATTTACCGCATGATTTGTGTTAACACCGAGAGCAATTGCATAAGAACAAGAGTGAATGGCCTTTGTGGTATGGATCTTTATTCTTAATATACCAACAAGAACATTTTTATTTTAGAGGATGGTGGAAAGTCAAGTGCCCCCGCCCCCCCCCTCCCCCCCCCCCAGCTAAATGGGTAAAAACAATGGAGTGATTAAATATTTTAAAAATTAAAACGACTAAATCGTCAATTTAAGACAGTTTTAAAAATAATAGCGACTGGTGCTTTGGCTGATGTTAAGGAGGGATGCCACGGCGTCTTTTGTGTGTTTATTATATTTGCAGTGAATTAGGGTTAGGGTTAGGCATAGGGATCGATTTAGGGATACATTCGTGAAATTCGATAAAAATGTGGCATTCCTTAAAATTTACCGGTGCTTTTTCTAATTAAAATTAGTGGAATTTGTTAAATATCGCTACGCCTCTATATATTTTATGATCCGTATATTTAAGGCTAATATTGTTAAAGGCTAATAGTATTGGATTCAAAATATCGTGTTAATAGTCATGCATGCATTTTAGCAAAAATATGCCTGTGTCAATCAAGTCTTTGTAGTCAGTGGCTTTTGTGCTTTCTTAATGGCTTTCCTCATTCTTAAGAAACAAACTGGAGGATTATATCCTGTATATTCATGTGTGTTAGTGGAGAGGATTCCCTGACACACCTTGTATTTTGATTCCCCCCCAACTCCTCTTTCAAGCTTGACATTACATTTTTGAGAGCTAAAGAATACCTGAACGTAACCCAGGGGTAAATTGGTCTGGTAGTACAAGACAAATATTAGTAGGCATACGCCTGATAATGATGGGCTAACTAACTACTTTAACTACTAATAACTTAGGTAACTAGTTTAATTTTTGAAGGCAGTTATTTACTGATTATTTAGTCTAGTCTCACTTATTAACATCAAGTTCATTCTAGTTACTAGGCCTTCTAAATTAAACATTAATTAAAATAATATTTAACATTAAACTACTAATTATAAATGAAAATTATTTACTTCATACATTGCCACTTAAAAAAGCTGGGTTAAATATTTTCATGAATTTATCAATGTCTTAAGTGATAACCACTACTGCTATTGAAAAATAGTAGGCATAGAAATGAGAATCTTAATTTGATAAGGATATTGATTTAAATTTGTTGTTCAGTACTCCACCTAAACACTCTCGAGGCATAGGGCATTTGAAAAGCTTTTATTTTGACAGTCTTTCTAACAAATAAAATTCCTAGCACTTAAAGTCACTGGACAATTAAAAATGTATTAACAACTGTAAATAATAATGCATGAATCCTTCAAAGTGTATTATAAATTGCTCAAGGTTTGAACCAAACATCATAAATATTTAGGCCCTAAAAATTAAGGGAGCATTTTATGTGGGAAGTATTTCTTTGGGCACTTGGAGAGGTACAGCAGTCATGAGAAATATTATTTGAGTACACTGAGATGTGAAAATTTCAAGACACAGATGTGTGGTAGAAACATTAACCATTTTTTAAATAGTTTTATACCTTGCTATCTCACATATTTGACTTGATTTACTTAAGATAAAGAAAACTTAGGTCTTAGTGTGTAATTATTATTCAAAAAAATATAGGTAGAAATGCCTCCTTCAATAATATCATAATTTAAATATTTAATCTAAGGAAATAAATGAAACAAAGTATGGGATTATCTGCAAAAAAGGGAAGTAACAAAATAACAAAACGTGCCAGCAAGAAGCCTTCTTCCGGGAATAAGTGACATTAAGAACATTATAAATACGAATAAATAATTAGCTCCAATGTAGTATCCAGAAGGACAGCAGGAGGAATGTTAAATATAACCTTTATATTGTTTTTAAAAGATTTAATTTATATATATGTATAGTTGTTAAAGTTTTTTGTTTTTTTTTAAGCCCTGCAATTGTAATTGTAATCTATAAAAATCTGGCTTCTAAAATGTGGTTGCCAATAGGAAAATCTTCCCCTTTTCAAAATACAGAACACACTATATAAAACTGGACAAACAAGTTTATAATTTCTCTATTTACAGATTGTTTCTATTAACACATTTGATGATTTCCTCCAAGATGTGATCTGACTGAAAACAATTTCTCTTGATTTCATGCTTCACTTGACCCAGGTACTGAATGTCTATTAAGTAGATTTCCAGTTTTTAGTTATTTTGTTTTACATGAGATTTAGTCTGTGAGTTTTTATTGCTCACAAGTTAAAGTAAGTTTGAGTGAGAAATGAAGAAAAAGAACCCAGGTACTGAATGTCTATTAAGTAGATTTCCAGTTTTTAGTTATTTTGTTTTACATGAGATTTAGTCTGTGAGTTTTTATTGCTCACAAGTTAAAGTAAGTTTGAGTGAGAAATGAAGAAAAAGGCAAGAATATGTCATTATAATATATTGAATACTTTAAATATATAGTGAAATATTTTTGATAATATACTAAATTTAAATTTGGTCACCAGAACTGAGATGAATCTATGATTGTGTAACACTGCAATACTACATCCATGATTGGGTACAAATGAGACACTACATCCATGATTGGGTACCACTGAGATGCATCCATGATTGTGTACCACTGAAATACTATGACATGATTGGCTACAAATGAGATACATCTAATGTCAACAACATGAACATTTGGCAAACTTTCTGAACATTTGACCACCATTATGGCCAACTTCCTGGACATGTGTCGATTGCAGCTTATTTCTCTATTTTATTGTAATATTTCCTCCAGTACCCAATGTTAATTATAATGTCACTTTTCCTATTTCAGCATTGTTCCTATAGTGTTAACTTGAGGACTGTCAATGTCAATATCAGCAATGTTCCTATAGTGATATTTTATTGTAATATTTCCTCCAGTACCCAATGTTAATTATAATGTCACTTTTCCTATTTCAGCATTGTTCCTATAGTGTTAACTTGAGGACTGTCAATGTCAATATCAGCAATGTTCCTATAGTGATGATGACTGTCAATATCAGCAATGTTCCTATAGTGTTAACTTGGTGACTGTCAATGCCAATATCAGGAGTGTTCCTATAGTGTTAAAATGGCCATGCTAAAGTATAGTTTAATTTTTTTTAATATATTTTTTGTTATTGTTGATAGTTATTGTAAGTTTTACTTGCATGGTTTTACTTGAATCTCACTTTTCATGTATTTCATTTTGTAAGCATAAGACTTTGTAGATATACCCATGTAAATATGTTGTCCAGTATTAGTAAAGGATGTGTGCAGTGTTGGTCATCAAATGTACCCAGTATTAGATGGTGTAGGTGTAAAGGTACGTTCAGACTGCGGATTTGTTACTTGGGTTCTCAACTTTCTGTGACTATGCCCTCACTATATGAGCTACTCTTTATATGAGCTACTCACCATTTTGTTTTAATTGGGTTTTTGCTGTGTTTTTTCCGATGATATTTTGTTCAAGGCTCAACAAATCTGCTTGAGTCAAAGCTAAGAATCCAAATAACAAATCGGTTGTGTGAACCTATCAAAAGACTTTATAAATATGTTGTCTAGTGTCAGTTAAGGATGTGTGATATGGTATATATTGCTGGTCATCAAATGATAAGACTCAAATTGTGCACAAAATGAGTTTAATTATTTGGCAACCAGCAATGAAATAATAACAGGGGCAGTTATAATTCAGTTTTATGATGTCAAAGCCCCTGTGATTACATACAAATGTCTTTTGTACAAAAACTGAAAACTGTTCATGTACATTTTTCTTGTCAAGAACTTGAGTGTTCTTGATCTAAACAATGTTGCTGGTGGTTTTTTGACAAATGTTGAATAGATAATTGATTGATTTTGTATGTTATAGGCAAAGTATGAAATCCAGGCATTCTACTTCTATAGATTGTTTGACTATTTTAGATGATATATTGTCTATTTTAGATGCTATATTGTCTATTTTAGATGATAAATTGTCTATTTTAGATGATATATTGTCTATTTTAGATGATATATTGTCTATTTTAGATGATATATTGTCTATTTTAGATGCTATATTGTCTATTTTAGATGCTATATTGTCTATTTTAGATGCTATATTGTCTATTTTAGACGATATATTGTCTATTTTAGACGATATATTGTCTATTTTAGACGATATATTGTCTATTTTAGACGATATATTGTCTATTTTAGATGATATATTGTCTATTTTAGATGATATATTGTCTATTTTAGATGATATATTGTCTATTTTAGATGATATATTGTCTATTTTAGATGATATATTGTCTAGTTTAGATGATATATTGTCTAGTTTAGATGATATATTGTCTAGTTTAGATGATATATTGTCTATTTTAGATGATATAGTGTCGAGCAATACTATCTGGACTATTTTAAAAATTAAATTTATGTCAATCAGAAGGCTATATAGAATGCCTGGATTTCCCACTTTGCCTGTAACATGTAATTGGAGGGCTTGGTGGAATAAGGTGCCTACATTTTTTGAGGTAGCTTGGATTTCACCAAGTCCTTGAATTACGAAATAAGTCAACATCTATTTAACTTTGTTTCTTTGTAAAGATACCCCCTCCTTTTATATCACCAGGAGTATTCATGTTTTCATCTCCTTGGAGATAGTCTCGCGGGGAGAATTTTTGTTTTTCTCCCCCTAAAATAAAGAGCATTCATGTTTTCATTCTTTATTTTCTTAATATAAATTTCAACAAATTTCAAATCTTTTTCTTTCATTAATTATTTATTATAATTTTTTTTTTCTTTCATTTATAAATATATCAAAGCCATAATAATCATATATTTTAATATATATCAAATTTTCCTTTACTACAAACTTCAAATATTCACATTACATATTTCTAACATTGTTGAGCGCCTTTGCCTTGAATTTGTTCTGCTCCATCTGTTCATTAAATAAATCTAATACTCAAAAGTGTCGAAATTCAATCTCTTAGGACCCTGGACACGATATCCACGGCGCGCCTCATCTGCTGGGCACTACCGTAAAGGAGTTCATTGAGGCCGGATTCCTACCGTCAGCAACTATTCATACACGTGACTTCGAGTCCGCATTGTCGGCACAAACGTTCCCTTTTTTCTCCACGACTAGGGTCGCTGCATTTTCCGGTAAAGCTGTCTTCCAGTAGTGGCCGTGTCCCACCTTCTGTGCCATTTCTCCTTGAAATGGTCTGGTTGAGGTAGGGCCTCTAAGTGGACCTTAGAGCCATGTGCATGGATGGAGCCAATAAATCTAAGATGTTCATTCTTCTTTGCCTTCAATTGTTGAGCATCATCTGAAAAGAAATATTGCATCAATTATAGGTTTTTACTTCTACATAGACATTATTATTTGATGTCTAACAAATGTACTTCTTTACCATATGATGATTAAATAGGCGTATTAATATTCCCAGATAGCATCTTTCATATTTTTAGATAATTGTACTGCCCCTTCAACAATGCCAAAGATATAAGAGTAGTATGAGGGAACAACGTATCAGCAAAACATTTTTATCTTCTCGTTTTCTTTATTAAATGTCCATGTATAGAACCAGCACGCCCATTATACAATTTATTTTAAAAAAAACATGATTCATTTGGCAGATTTCTGCAGCTGTTTCAATATACCTTTGGCATCGCTAATAATTCTATGATAGGGATTTTCCATATTTTATAAATAATAATTATAATATCAAATAATCATCGCTTACAACTCTAACGTCTCTTTTTGTGCCGTTATTAATATGGCCAATTTTAATTTCATTCAATGAATTAAACTATAATATCCCCCCTCCCCCTTTTTAAAATAAACTTAATACATGTAACTAATATTTTTTAAAATTGTTAATGCACCACTCATTTAAGTAAGAAACGACAATTTTAAGTTGCTATTTCTCCTTTGATATCATTCTCTCTACTGTGTTACAATAAATCACCATACTTTCTCTACAATGTACAGCACTTAGTTTGTGGGAGTTGTTTTTAATACTTTCATTTTGCCCTCACAATAAATGAATGAATTTGATAATTAGTTATATTTGTTTAGTCGTGAAAATGAGTGCCAGGTTTTCCTTTAAAAGGTATGTGTTACACCATTTAATAAAATATACTTTACCCATACTTTAAAAATAGGCTGAGAAATATATTTTTGTTTCCACTTTGCACAGAACAAAATAATGTTAGAAATGTTAACTATAGATTAAAATATTAAATTCTAGTACAGTATATTATGTTGACACACAAACTTTGATATGTAACCCTATCCTTTAAACAATCGGTGCAAACCTAAACACAGACACAGAGAACCATCTCTTTTAGTTTTAACAAAATAATAATTGACTTATAATTCTTTTCGTTTAGCCTATTCTTCAATTCTTTCACTACAAAGAATTCACAAATAAATATTGAGTTTTCTCCTTCCACTTGTGCTTCAAACAATGATGGCTTTTGCTGAAATCCTTTGATGATTCTGTAGATATCAAAGATGAGGCTATTCTTTCCCTGAAGTTTCAGCTCAATTCAATGACAGCCAGGTAGGATCCGACAGCTGCTGATCAGCTCTATCTTTATCAGTGAGAAAAACATCTACTTGGTTTCACAGCTGAGTCACCTCACTGCAAGTCAGAATTAATTTATTCAAGAAAAGCCAGAACTGAGGTTGATTGAGTACATATCCTCAAATGAAGTTTACAGAGAAATGACAGGTTTTAGTACACAAGAAATATCTAAGTCTGTATCAAGGAGTGCTTGCTGATGTATGATGTAGTTATTCAACAGAGTGCCAGAATTTGCAAATCTTCTAACTTACACCTGATCTGCGCCGCAAGACTATTTCTCATTCCAGCCTTGTTTATTCCTCACATCAAAGCTGATTCCCCTGAAGGTCTTTCCAATTCCATGACAATGTCTTTTTGAGTTGTTGTTCCATGCATGCTGCAAATGGATGCCAACTTTTCCGTTATCTGACAGTCCTAATTGACACCAGGAATCAACACAATAAGTTGTGACGTACTCGAGAGATCAGGAGATTCATCCACCGCCACAGATTAAAACCAAATGTTCATAGCTTTCTCAAGTATCTGTAACACTATGTTCTCTGCACAACTGAACGTGCCAAAAGGCTGTTAGTTTCAAACAAATCAGCATTCTCACGACACAGGTCATTTGCTGTTTCCATCATACACTCTTTGATGAAGTTGCCACTAGCAAATGGTTTCCCTCATTATGTCATCATATACACTATTTTGTGGCTCAAACTTGAAATTTGCTCTATTTAACTATAATACTTTTATAATTTTAAAATTTCTTTACCGTAGTACCTGCCTCTAAACATATTTAATTTTAAATTGAATCACATCTAGTGTTTCATACATTTCATCAAGCAAATACAATACTGTGAAAGGCTGTAGTTTGGTAACCCCTGCTCTAATAGGTCAAGAATATTTGCATACATAGGCATTAGTGACTAAAACTCGTTTAATAAAAATTTACTTCCACCCCCTTAAAATATGAACACCTATTTTTAAGTACAAGTTTTTACCCAATATTTCTCGCATTATATGCAGTAATATACAATAGTAACCAGACTTCCAAATCTCATACGGAGTTGCTCCTCTGCCCTTTGGTGCCTCAATAGATGGCAGATAGGGGACGTAAAATACCAGAGGAAGATCTAAATCAGAAGCTACTGCCTTGTACTAAGTAATAACAGTAATAAAAGAAGGAATATTGGTCATAAACAGAGGTTTTAAAATATAATCAAAAGTAAACATTACAAGAAAAACAAAGAAAACTATACACATAAGACCTGTACTAATATACACCAGTGAAAATTGGATCAAAAGTGGAAGAAAACGGATACATTGGCGAGAAAATGTATCCAAAAATATATATGGGCCAACAAAGTATCAATATGGATGTACAAACAATCCCGGGATGAAAGGAAAAAGTCTCAAAGGCAGATGTAGTCTTAGATGGACAGACCATGTGCAGGCAGATGTAGGCTTAGATGGACAGACCATGTGGAGGCAGATGTAGTCTCAGATGGATAGACCATGTGGAGGCAGATGTAGGCTCAGATGGAGAGACCATGTGGAAACAGATGTAGGCTTAGATGGATAGACCATGTGGAGGCAGATGTAGTCTTAGATGGACAGACCATGTGGAAACAAATGTAGGCTACGGTGACCATGCTAACTGAATTTTTGAAAAGGCAGAGATAGTCAACTCAGACTGAACTTCACATATAATGAAAAGATTATCCTCTAAATACCCTTATTTTTTTTAGCATGGCTATGAAAAGTCATTCATTTTTGCACTTCATAAAATTTTAAATAACAAAGACTATTGCTTGTTTCATTAACTTTCATCAAAATTTAATAACAATAACCACTGGTATTACTTGTTTTATATTTAATAACAATAACTACTGGTATTGCTGGTTTTATATTTAATATAAAAAACTAATGGTATTGCTTGTTTTATATTTACTAAAATGTCAAGAGCCCAAGTTTTCATTAAAGTGGGTTAGGCGGCGGATGGTTATGCTACAGGTATTTAAACATGTTTTGCTGAATACGTGATGCATTTACTATAAGCTATACCCAGGTGCCCTAGTATATCAAACTCATTCATTTCATAGGATAATTTCACATACCTGTTCTTGTCCAAAGTTGATATTTAATGTATTGACTTCTGCGAGATGGAAGATCATTGGAACTTGTTCTGTTCGGGTGTGGTTTCTCTTGACCGTTCATCTTGTGATTTCTCTTGACCATTCATTCCTGTTGAAGAATCATTACAGCTCATGAAAAATGAATGCTTAATAAATTTAGCATGTGTATCAGTATCATTTTACCCAACAAATTTGCATCACATACAACATAATAACATACTTGCACAGTGGTTCTCAAACTTATTCAAATGAAGCTTCTAAATATTAAGTATGTAAAATTAAAACCTCCACATTTTCATAGTGATAGTGGTGAGGTCATACTGTTGCTTTACATTTTCATAATAAACTCACTAGACACGGCAACAGTGATATAAGCGTAGTTGCCCTAGGGACAACTTTAGTCAATCCAAAGCAATCCATATAGTATGTACACACTGAGGGGGCTTGTGGATTTTTGATGTTGCAGAAGGGGGGGGGNGGGGGGGGGGGGGGGGGGGTTGGCAAAAAGTATGTAAGATATTCAAAAATTCTACAATATTTACCCTGAAAATAAAAAAAATTTCACAATGTTTTGTAGGAATTATCGTCATGTTGTCATGAATTTTCACAAATGAACTCGCTAGATTGACTCAGTACTCAGTAGTAGAGGTATTATTTAGTCCACCTATATTAAAAATGCATGTAACGTTTATCTTGTTGACATAATTATTTCTTAAGTTTAAACCATGGAGAATGCAGAAACAGAAAACTAGAGAATCCATTCTCGACTGTTCCACGCAGCATTATTAGATTTCTCTATAGTATTTTATAGGATCTGAGAGGGCATTTGAAATTACCGTTTTGCTTATTTATTTACTATTAAGATGCTGTATTATACGATTTAGAGACGATATTGTTTGAGGGTAAAAAGGTCTGAAAAGTTTCCCTTGCTTAGGTCCAAGTAAAGAAATTATACTGAAAAAGTGTTGCAACTAACATTACACGCCCCCCCCCCCCCCAAAACATTTCCAAACCCTTGCCATAAAAATAGTAAACAAGATGTGTTTACATTTTTCATTTATACTCGACTCATACCATAATACTACTTCTTAGCACTATTATTTGCCCTAACATTTGCTTTATTCAAGTTCCAGTAGAAAAAAATCAAAAATAGTTAAAAAAATAGATTGTATTATTTATTTGTTTTAATTTAAACTAATTGGTATTTATACAAATTTTGTATTACTAGAATATATGACCCAAAGTTATCTGGAAAATAATGGTAGACACTTTGTGATAATTTCTGCCTGCTATTGCAAAAACTCATCACAATTCCTTATTTTAAGAAGAAGAATCTTTGTAATGATGTTTACGTTTCTAACATCATTCAGTTTTGAGAAGTAATTTTTTGCTATACATTATACGCCTACCCTAACCCTTTTCGTACCCCTAAACTACAATTTTTTTTCTCTTAACGTGACCTTAAATTACCAAATCTAAATGATCACTAATTAAATCATTATTGTCAATAAAGGAGTTCATTGATGGCTGATTACTACGCAAGAGAAATACTTTAGGTGTCTTGTGTTTTTAAATTGTTAAATGTTGGGCTTACACTACCCCTTTTCGTGCCCTTGAACTACAATTTTTTTTCTCTAAAAATTCTAATCTTAAATTTACAACAAAACTATATAGTCCATTTAAAATATATTTTATATTAATGAAATTTGATATATTGATATCATCATTTAAAATTGAACCAAAATTATTTTTTTTACAATTTTATCGGAAAATCGTAAAATTCTTTTAACCAAAGAAGAATCTCTTAACCATTTTTCACCGCCTTGGGTATTTAAAAAAAAAAGAAAGAAATATTGATGTCATAAAACTATACACCCACTTTGCTTTTGGCACAGTAAAAACAATAATGTATAAATTATTATTATTTTTGGAAAGAAAATCTTAACCCATCTTTTTTTACTCCCATGAATTGTTAAATAAAGAAATATGGCACTATTTTTAAGATTAAATTTTCAATTGAGCAAAAAGATTGGGGTTTGATAATCATGGGTAGGCTTATGTAAATGTACCCAAGTTTGGTCAATGCAATTAATTTTCTTATTTGGTAACCATGTATTTATTTGTAAAAAGAGAATGTTACACCAATTTCTCACAAGTGTAGTATATAACTGGATTTTAAGATATTGCACTCCATGGAAAAATGTACACACCCTATTTCCTATCCTCCACTATATATGTACCTAAGAAGGTTAATTTTTTAATCAAATTGATTTCTTTATTCTGAGTATCTTGTGCTGCCTGGAGCAAAATTAAAGTATCGAATCTCCCACCCCGCAGTTTTTAATTTACAAAAATAATTAAATCATTCACTGGCTAGTAGCCCTCTCTCCTAAGCAACAACACATTTTTGCACGTCCTTGAACTATATTAAAACTCATAAGTCCCAGATCCCTTTTTACACACATTGCTTTATTCTTTCTCTGTCGCTCGCTCACTCTCTCTAGATCACTCTAGATCCTCTGATGATCAAAATCGTTGTCTCCCTTTATCATCCACAATCCACGCACTGCTACTTGATGACAAGAGTTCACACTCCTTACATAACCGAAATTGTCACAAATCACAATACACACAATACTCTGATTTCATGATCTTGACAAGTGCTATTAGGCTATGACGATTCGGCACAAGAATAACCTTAATAAACAGCATTTTCTTATGAAAAATATATTTTCACATGTTAAGTTTTATTACTATATTTAAATTTGATAAAAGTATATTTTTGGAAAGAAAAAGAAATAAAAATTTATTAATGTTAAAAATTAAAAGCTAAAATTGGATGTGTTTTATTAACAATTTAAAAAAGCAATCCATTATACTTATTAATTTTCCTTTTTTAAAAAGAGGGAAAATACATTATCAATTTTGTCTCGTGCGGTTATTAAATCAAAGAAACTTGAAGCTTTTTATCAAATTAATTGTAATTTAATTTTGCAATATTAATTAACAACGCACTAAAAATGCACTAAAAATCTACAGATGTTCAGTTTCTCCCAATAAATGGGATTATAATTTAATAAAAATATACCTTAGATAAAAATTTATTGAAAAATAATAAATATACTAGATGGAGCCCGCCAAACATTGGCGACAGCAATGCGTGAACTTCCCATCTACTCGAGTTACTTGAAAAAAACGTGAACTCAAGTTACGCACTTTAAGGAATGCCAATTTTTGCTACACCAACCCCCCCCCCCCCCCCCCCCCCCCCCCCCTCCCCCATGATATGTCACTGCACACTTTTTATTTCACGTCCATGAACTATATTAATATTCTCATGTCCCAACCACTTTTAAACCGAATATTTTTTACACAATACTTTAAAACATAATCTTCAAAACCTATTGTCAAATTGAATTGTGATAGGATTTGAAATGGAAGGGATCAAATTAGACAATTATTAATAGCTGCTACAAAGGGAAAATATTTAACTAGTAGTGTTAAGTTTCAAGAAATTACTGGTTGTCCCCCTTCATAAAAAAAAACAACAAAATCTAGTTATTAATAGTTAACATTTAATTTTATGCAAAGTTAGTGGGGCCTAAGTATAATGGGCAATTAATCACACTATTTTAAATGAATTCTAAAATTTTTCTTTGGTTTACAGCATTGATTCCAATGTGGGGCGTACCCCCCCCCCCCTAATTTGTCTCCCCCACAATGATACATTCACCCAATTTTAAATGAATTTTAAAATTTTTCTTTGGTTTACAGCATTTATTCCAATGTGGGGCGTCCCCCCCCCCCCCCCCTGATGTGTACACCCCACAATGATACATTCACCCAACATGATGCGTACACCCCACATAATTCAATTTGAAGATTGTGGGAGACATATTAACTAAGAGATAGTCATGCATTAATATTTCAAGCGGCAGGCAGTTGAAAAAGAACTTTCATTTTACGGCTGAGGGCTAACAACATGGCCATGTCAAAAAAGAACAAGGAATGATACTAATGAAATCAACCTATGTCTGAATTTTGGCATGATTTTAGGACTGTGATTCTTAACATATCAACTAAGCCTTGTAGAGCACGAGCCTTGGCCAATCTAACAGAAAAACTCAAAAGATAGTAAAATGTCTATCACTGCATTACAAGAAATTAGATGGCATGTCTCTAAGGGACACGAGGATGAGAAGGTTACAAACTTTTCAGTGTTTTCTTGGCCAAAATTAAGGCCAGCTTATGATCATCTGGGCTTATTGAACTTGATTCCCAATAATGGTTAAACATGTCAAGATTAATCCTCAGCGATAGATCAAGGATAAAGTTTTTAAAAAATGTAAAAACATTTGTGGCACGGTTAATGAAAAGGAAATGGGATAAAACTGTATTTACCTGAAGTAAAATGTTGACAGGACATTGTCTTGACATGTCATGATTACTTCAGCACATTCATCATAAGAGCAGCTGTGAAGTCTTACAGTGATGAGGCCTTCAAGTGATCTCTTTAAGTGATCTCTTTGAAAACAACAACTTCAGCCTGGAAGTAAAATAACATGTGAATTAGTAGAAAGAAAGAAAGAAACTCTACTCTATTAGGGTACAAGCTTGCATTTATATGAAGACAATACCTTATGAACAATTTTAACCTGAAAGTTACCATGACAAGAAGTAGAATTTATTTTAACATCAGTTTATAAATCATGTAGCTGGTGTAAACATTGATTTCACTACAACCATGTTTCCATGGGTGCTGACAAAAAAGATTCTAGGCTCTCAAAGGAAAAGTTGAATAGCTGTATCTAATTAATCTTTTAAACAGTAAAAATTCGTCCACTATTGGAATTAATGAGTGCATTTTAAGCTTTCTGGGATTTAGGGAGGTTGGTATTAAAGGAAAAAAGAAATCCTTCAAAATGGTCAAGCTCAATGACTCAATGCAATGCTTTAAATCAAACTACATTAGAGTCAAGGATCTCTTAACATTTCAAATAAGATTTTTGTCACATATCTAGATTAATAGATTTCTAAATTGCAAGTTATAACTCTTGACTATCACTACTAGTACTAGGATTATATAAAAAAAATTACGTTAAAGACAGGATTGTGGAGCAGACTTTTTGACTGTAACTGAGCTCAGCTAGACAAATTTTGGTTAGTATGGATTCTGCTCTAGCCCCCGATTAATCTACAGATAAGATGCAATCAATGTAAAAGGCCCTTTTGCCTTGTGTTTTTTTTTCTTCAAAAAAAAAAAATGCTCTCAATGTTAGAAAAAATTTAGAATGTTAAAATAGAATATTAATTTTTTATATAGGGATTTTAGCTAATCAGCCCCAAATTAGAAATGTGCAAGACTCTATTCATGCAATCACCTTACCCTCACCTAATCATTGAAGCTCACTTTTCTGATATTTTCTTTTGATATTTATTACATGCACTAGCGGGATTTGTCTTTGGATAAAGTGCAATAAAAGGATAATATGCATTCAAAGAATCATTATCATATTTATCTGGATGGGGCTTTGGCGTAGGATGCTTAATATTTAGAAAATAATGAAAGAAATGTGTTGATGCTAGCATGTCATTGACTAGGACAGAGGCTCTCATACCGTGTCCTGCTGCCACCTCAAGTCTTTAAAAATTAGTGCACTTAATGTAAGCCAGTTGCTCATTTATTAATAAAAGTCATAAACCTTCATAATTATTAGGTGGGGATTTTTTTTTACTTGTTCTCGAACGCACTTTGTACTTTGTGTACTTATTAAAGTAGCTGTTGGTTTTGCGCAGCCTTTGAATTGAGTGTTACTTTTAGGAAATAATATCAACTAAATATTTTGATAAAGTCAAGTGAAGTTATTGAGGTCAAAATCACACAAAAAAGCATGTTAATTCCTGAGCAGTCAACATTTTCTCCAGAATTATTTTTAAAAAGATTATTCCGATGGCGTGCTCTGTGCATGTATTTGTAATCTTTTAGAGTGATTTATTAACATTTTTGGAGCTCAAAGCAGTAAGATTTTAGTTTTTAATAAGAACTTTTAGAACTTCTTCTTAAAAAATCTAATACAGACAAAAATGAATTGCAATTTATTTGATTTTAATGACCCGTTATCAATACCCTTATTTAACACAACAGGACTTGGTCAAACTTTGAGACAAAGGATTTATCAAATTTTATCAATTTAAAAAAAATCTATCTGTGGTCATGATTCTAAACTTATATTTACATGAAGATTTAAGTAAAACTTGAAAGGCTTTTTAACATTATATGTATGGCAACTCGATTGAGTTAGTCTTTTTCATTAAAGCAAAGATTTATTTACATTCTTGACGGATATAGTCAAGAGAACACAACATTGGTTATTTTCATTGAGATTTATTCTTAGGGGATTCTAGCTGGAACGGCAACAATAAATTAGTGAAACATAAAGTTCATTCCCTTTGATTAGGAAACTTTCATCTGAATGCATATATTATAATAAGTTTACAAAGACTAGGTAGGTAAATTACTGACTAGATTTTATAAGATTGATGATAAAAAAATGGAAAAAATTATCTTTTTGAAGTTGTGGACAACAGACATTCATGGCCTAGTATTATTATTAGCAGAGTATCAGACATAGATAAGGGTGGACTGGGCCACTGGGATAAATCCCTGTTGACTGCAGGAGCCAGCGATATTAGGACTGGCGGAGCCACGCCACTTAGACTTACTATAATTAAACTTGTGTATTAAATATATAAAGTTAAATCTGCAAAGTAGGGTTTCTTAAGCCAAGCTGTTAAACTTTCTTCAATGTTGAAGAATATATGTGTATGCCTAAGTCTTGCTTCATCCGAAATAATTATTTTCCCAAAACTTTGGAATCAGGAATTGGATTTTTTAAAATGCACTTCAGTTTATTCCAAATCAGCACATTATTACCATCATGGATTTACTTACACTTACACCATTAATGAAGGGCCATCCATAAATGACATCCCACATCTAGGAGAGAATGTTTAATTTGGGTTGGTTCCAAGCCCATATTTGTTTTTTCTAAGCTTGATTCCAGTAAGTTAAGTAGGGCTAATTAAAACAGACTATAGTGCTTATAGGGTTTCTTTTAAAAATGTATTGTACTAATCTGAATAATTTCTTTTTCTTTTAATTCACTGTATCATCATCTGATCCATGTAATTCACCACTTGAGCACTGGTAACAAATAGCCCTGCTCCGGTTTGAATTGCAGTTTGAGCGGTTAATCTTTTGATAAATTCTTGCCAAATACATGGCTTGTGCCAAACTGTCTATTCTTTGTATTTTCACCATTCTGTGTATGTTTAAGTCATTTGGATGGTACAAACTTTCTTCATGGACCCCAATCCCATCATAAAGGATCTGAGTGTTCAAAGATTCAATCCGTATCTGATCTGATATGTATGCCTCCCAACTGTCTCATTCATAAAATATGTGGGTAAATGTGAAGAGATAGCACCGCGTTTTTTTACTTTGGTTGCCGCGACCCGCAAACTTATGTCCTAAATGTATCCCTAAACCTAACCTGAACCCTAAATCTGTCCCTAAACTACCTAACCTGAACCCTTAACTTATCCCTAACCTGGGTTTTGACCCTATCAGAACCAAGGTTTTGAACCTATCGGAACCAGGGTGCTATCTCTTCACATTAAAGCCAATATATGAGCCTATAATGATATATGATTATAACTCTCTATGCACTCCTGTAATGTGATGATGTGTAGGTCTGAGTCTGGCACTTCAAGTACACCTTTAGAATGAGAGGGCAAGGGTGTTTTAATTGTGTCGTGTGGAGAAAATGGAGGGGTCTAAACAGTGGCAACTCCATCAAATTTAACATGGCGGGTCCCTTGCAGGTCTTAAAAAAATTTGGCGGGTCCCAAATAAATTTATTAAAAATAAAATTTATTTATTAAGTAATATTTATTAATCTACCAACTTAACCCAAAGTTTACATACATTGTCAATTGTCATAATAAATAATTTATTTGAATTTATCATATTTGTAAGGTCAATCACGTTTATCTAGAGAATCCACACTCATGACACTCCACACTATTGACCCATTGACTCCAGATACCCTGACACGGGACAGGCCAATTTCATTTCAAAATAATTCTGCAGTTAGGATACATTTCCATGAATTTGTCCACCACACGTTCCAAATCCAGTTTCTAATAGGCTTTGTCATTTCTAAGACCGGAAAACGTCATAGCGTACTATTTTTAGAAGGTCCGCGGACAAATATTGCTTAAAACATGGCAGCTTATAGTGTGTTTCAGCATATCGTTTGGGCGATCCTTGTATCTAGAGTTACTGTTACATATGATGTTTACGCAATGAAGTCGCATTTGAGAAAACAGAAGTAAAAAAAAAAATGTGCAAAATATTTCGTAAAATAGAGTTGTAAACAAGTTTCAGGGACACTTCGCTAACATAGTAATACTGAACAGTGTTGACATTTTGTCCGCACTGAGTACCCGGATGATCAGTAATGGTGACATCAGTTCTATTAATAGATTTCCGCCATTAAATGACAAGCCCTATACAATATTAGTAACTAATAAAAATTTGCCAGGTCCCAAGTTTTTTTACCAGGTCCTGGGACCCGGCGGGACCTGGTGTAGCGTCGCCACTGGGTATAAACAGCGTGAAGTCAGCTATGATTGGCCCCTAATGATAATCATCTATAGATACTGGTATGCAACTTTTGATCTTAAAGTAAAATATTTTTAAAAATAGTGGTAGTTTAAGTTCATGACAATAAATAAATATTAATAATATCAATTCATCAAAATCAAATTTCTTAGAATTTCTTAAGTAAAGTTTCAATTTTGTTTTAAAATGATTTATTTACCTTTCAGTTCTATGTAATACTTCAGCAATGAATTGTAGTTAGACTTCAGTGAATTAATTAGCTCAAAGGGGTTATCCGGTGATAGGCCCCCTACTCTTCATTCCATTTTAATTATGGACTGTTCATGGATGTAATCTGAAACGTCAACATTAGCATGGGCAATTCGTGAATGACCCGGATATGTATCCCAGAAGATGTCAATCATTGAATCAAAACTCGCACTTAGATTATAAAAAAAAAAGCTAAATAAACCTACTTCGACTATATAGTCTCCCAATTTTAATATCACTCCTATTTATAAGAATGGCCTTTTATTTGCATTGTTAATAATTTACCAAGTCATTAATTCTGGACTTGGCGCCATTCAAAAAGAAGGGAAGCGTTATACTGGGAATTTTGCCAAATAAGGTTTATTACCGCTAGTTTGGCAATTTAAAAAAAAGTATTATGCGTAGGCCTAATTAGCTGCATGATGGGTTGTTTTCAACTAGAACTTTTAATGTGTCTAACGTAAAATTTTAATTGAATTAATTTTAATTAATATTGAATGGTAGTAATAGTATTAGTGCTATTATTAGTATTATTGCTTGTATTATCTTATATATTATAAGTCTAAGTCAAAGTCTACATTTCTTAGACTGTTAGAGTCTAAGTCTAAGCCTAAGAAGATGATTTTTTAAAAGGCATTTCCATGGTCTAAGTCTAGTTCTGTATTTTGATTGATTAGGTTTTTATATTTTGCTATGACCATGTGGTTGGTTTTACTGACTAATTCAGGAAATACATTCTATTTTTTTTTTTTTTTTTTTTTGTTGACCTAATTTTAACAGTTTTAGGCATTTCCATGGTCTAAGTCTAGTTCTGTATTTTGATTGATTAGGTTTTTATATTTTGCTATGACCATGTGGTTGGTTTTACTGACTAATTCAGGAAATACATTCTATTTTTTTTTTTTTTTTTTGGTGACCTAAATGTAACAGTTTTCAGCTTCCATGCAAAACTATAACTGTGTGAAAGTATTACTTACAGTGCCCCTCTACAGAACCCCCCTGCTCTTACAGCTATTTTTTTACTGCTACTCTCCACCCGTGATTATATTTATTACTGTAGCAGAGAAACATAATTTTATCTGCCACAAAATTAGTTCACAGCACAAAATATATACTTGATAATTATAAGAATAACATTATTAACATTACATTGGTCAATTCTTATCATGTTTAAACATTTTTTAGCCAAAACAAAATAAAGTTTTTAAAAAAACAATAAGCCTAACTGTTTCTGCTTCATTCTCGAGAACAAACAAATCAACTAACACGTATCCATGACTGGCCTTCGTCTGGAATTGAACACAAGTCCACTAACGTGAGGTTTGCGCAGTTTAAACAATTCGACCACCCAGTCACACTGATGACGTAGCACCTTTATTTATCGATACTGTAACACAGGAAGAAAAATAGACCTCACGTGACTTGCCGACTGCGTAGAACTCTCAGGGTTATATTCAGTCGGCTGCGCATAACCACTTCGCCAAAAGAATGTACGCAAACTAAACTTCGTTTTTGCTGGGACCGGAAGTTATTTTAAATTAATTTTAATTGTCTATTTATACGACGAATGTATGTGGGAGTAAAATAAAAACTAACGAGTGACAACTGTACAACCGCAATTGAACGCGTCATTTAAAGTAATTGAAACATATTTAAAGCTTAAATGTGCATACAATTTTTTTCATACTGTTAAATTGTTCTTATGTGTTTGATTCTTTTTTAAAGGTAGGCTTAAACAGGCATGGAGAGACTGGATTGAACGCAAACGATCACATTTTTGTCCCATTATTATCCGCCCTTTACTAAATCATTCTCAAATTTTGTAATAAAATTAGAATTAGAAACTATTTTATACTTAAACTTTAATATTACACAGTAACAAGCGCCCCAAATTTCAAATTCGTACCTTCTCAACAACTCCTTTAGACGCATGACGTTTATTGATTACCCCAAATTTAAGCCTAATTTTCTATTATGTTCATTCATATATTAATATTATGTAAGCCCAGTGTTCTAGTTAGCTAAAGACAGTAGAGATTTGAGCAGTGGTGTAGCTAGGGGGCGCGGAACGCACCGGGTGACACCATCTTGACCTCTTACTCATACTTTCAGCTGTCTGGGTTGAGAGGAACCTAGACCCACTGTCTGGGTTGAGTGGAACCTAGTCAAGGCAATAGTGGCTAACCCCTGTTATAGCAACAATAATACAAGACAGTTATATCATTAGGGTTGGCCACCCATAGTTGTACCAACAATAATACAAGACAGTTATACCATTAGGGTTTGCCACCCCTAGTTGTACCAACAATAATACAAGACAGTTATACCATTAGGGTTGACCACCCCTAGTTGTACCAACAATAATACAAGACAGTTATACCATTAGGGTTTGCCACCCCTAGTTGTACCAACAATAATACATATTACAAGACAGAACTTTGAAAGAAAAAAACTCCCCAAAACATCCAAGTTATCCAGACTGTAGTTTTTAAATTCTGTTTATTATTGTATCCGCTCATCCAGTTCCATACATTAGGTCACATGATCACACAGTCATGTGACCACATGGTCACAGCACCCGCAACATTCAAACAGCAATTCTAGTTTGATACCAATTATAGTTTTCGCTCCTTGCAGGAGGAAAATAAATTGTATTATTAAAAAAAACTGCATAAGAAATAGATTATTATATTATAGAGGAACATTATTTACAATTGAAGGAAGTGAAAACTACATATTCTAAGAAAAACTCAAAACATGATTAACATTCTTTGAATAAAAAAAAAATGAGTTAAAATTGTGCAGAATTTTTTTTTTTTTAAAGAAGGTGTTACGGTTACAATGTAACTTCAGTGTTATTCACAATCAATATAAACAGGTTTAATTCAGCTCTGTCCAATTATTTTATTATCTGATATAAAAATTATAATAAAAAATTTTTTTTTTTCATACAAAACATATGCCTCTAAAGTAGTTACATTTCACCTTCTTTTTTTTTAGAAAATAGATCTTATCTATAAAAATCTCAATCAGTGAATCTGAGTAAATGGGTTTTGACATCTTCAGTCCAGCTAAGGTGGCTTGGTCATTAGTCAAACAAAATATTAAAACTCTTAGGTTCAAAATTCAAACTTTATTTTAGACTCTAAATTAGAGGGTGGTTTTCCAATTCAAGACTTGGTAATAAGTCGAATAAAATTTTCTGTGTTGAAAAACCAACATCAGCTCATTGATTGGTCACCAAGTTCACACTGTCAATGAAGAAAGAAAGTTTCCTACTAAAGGGAATTTAAAAATGGATGGAAAAAAAAAATGAAAAAAAAAGATTTGATAAAAAAGACACAACCTTTTCTGCAATAGATTCAACAAGATGTTGGCCATCCAAAGATGGCTTGCATTTCTTGGCCAACCATAGATGGCTTTGATTTTTTGGCCAACCAAAGATGGCTTACATTTCTTGGCCAACCAAAGATGGCTGAGATTTTTTGGCCAACCAAAGATGGCTTAGATTTTTTGGCCAACCAAAGATGCCTTAGATTTTTTGGTCAACCAAAGATGGCTTAGATTTTTTGGCCTACCAAAGATGGCTTACATTTGTTGGCCAACCAAAGATGGCTTAGATTTTTTTGCCAACCAAAGATAGCTTACATTTCAACACTGGAAACAACCAACTTTTGTATATTTATGACTGAACAAAAATTAGTCAGAGTTTTTAATAATTTATTTTAACGAGGAAAATTTCATATTTTTATAAATGATAAAAGGGAGTTTGTTTAGCATACTAATTTATTAATCTTTCATTGTGTGGTATATAACTAATATATGTAACACTTGGTGTAAAAATTAGCCTGAATTTGAACTTTTTGTTATCTCAAAAATTGAAGAACCTTAATTTTCAATCTTCATGACAGATGTTTAAGACTATAAATAACTTTTTAAGGATCATTTTGGCCTTGTCAATTTAAAAACTTGTGTAAATAAGTTTCAGATAGTTAGATTGTAACATTTTTGCCATGTAAGCACATTTTCTCTGTGCCTTGTTGAGTTTTTACCCTAACAAGTGGTTACATTACTGGACTGTTCGGATATTTAATTTTACAATTGTACAAATGGTTTACAAATACAATTGGTATGAAATAAAAGTATGTCCATACGGTGCTGTCAAATAAAATAAAGACAGCACGGGTTAATGCTGATGAAGAGGAAAGGAATTATTATGACATTTTCTTGCCATGCACACCAAAAACATTCGTAATCTGATCATCAAATTTTGATATGGTCTTCAGAGTGAGTCACACATTCATCTCACATCTCAGTATGATCTTTAATTTTAAGGAGGGGGGTGGGTGGTGTGTGTGACGTCATTGACATTTATTTGACACTTCATTTTTTGTTATTGTTTGTTAGGACAATTCTCTGAAATATGAATTAAAACATTTGCTACAGTTTCAAAACTGATTCTGCCATAAAAATGTGTAGGGGCTGATGCATTGATATTCACTAATATACTGTACCTAAAATGCCACTTTTTTCTTCCAGTCCTCAGATATACATTTCATCTTTCTCATTATAAGGGGAAACGTACATAAATTTTTTTAAAAAATCACCATGATGAAATGAAAATTGTATTTTTGTACAACAGTTTTTAATGAAGAGCATATTCCTAAGGGGGGGGGGGGGAGAAACCAAAAATTGGGGGTTGGTGGTGTTAAGTGAAAAGGGAAATTATCCAGTTTGGGTTGAAAAAAAAATTATAACTTGTAATTGTAATGATAGTTAACTATTGGTAATAATGGGATACAATCATAAAATACTTAATAATATTCCAAGCCAACTTTAGGAAGATGCTCTTCAATTGGTTGGATAAAATTTCAGGCAATATGTTGTTGCTAAATGCATTCACTTGTCAACAATGGCGAATAAATTTTTTAAAAATCTTCATCACAAGAGACACATCACAAAAGTGGTCTAAAGATATTTACAAGTATAAAATACTTAAGTCTTGTTATCCTAGGATATCATCAACAATAAGGTTCATTGAATTTTTTTTTAAATATGGGAAAATTGATTGCACATAAGATTAAATAACACTCAAACAAAAGAGTTTGCTAAATTCAGGCTACTCAAAAATATATAGAACCAGAGAATAAACAAATTAAACAAAATCAATTAAAAAAAAAAAAGATTTGACAAAGTATAATCCTTATAATATGGAGGGTTTGTAAAAATGTAAACATGAGACTATACATATGGTGAGACTATACATATGGTGAGACTATACATATGGTGAATAACTTAAAAACTATTGCACACATCTATCACAAAAAATATTTATTCTTTAACAGCTGGGATATATCTGTGGATATGGACATTTTGTCTCCTGTCCCACTTACAATGTTGACCTACTTTATTTAAAGGCAAGTCTTATTTTAACTTAAAATGACCACACGTTGACTGCCCAGTTCCAGTTGTTCCATTTCATAAAAATAAAATATTGACATGTGGCGCAAACTTATTAATTATCTAATGGTCACCTTGCCGGGTCGTAACAAAATAAATACAATACATGTAAATTTAAGTTAAAAAACCAAATCCACACACATTTTGATCCTAATTGTCGTTAGCTTAGTGATTAACATCAGTTATATATCCATTAATGTACCGGTACAATAACATTTATTTTGAACATCATAATCCCATCTAAAGCTATTAGGATTTCTCCTCAAATAATGCAATTAGTCAATTAGTCCCAAGATTTCTTTGATTGTTAACTATTTTCTTGCAAAAGGTCACTCACATCTTTGTCTTTTGTTTTAATTGCTGATTAAAAATCAAATTGGTTGTGAATTACATGTTTTCTTATGGGACAAAAATTTATATTCTAAGATTTTTACAAATTTACTTCAAGTGAAATTCTCCCAAAAAGCAATTACATTTTTTTTTCATTAGTAAGTTTCATCAAAATATTTGTTTTAACATCAAATCATTCATATCTTTTGATGAATTAAATTAAAAAATATAAAAAAGATATAAAATTGTAGAAATAAATGAAACAAAAATAATAAAAAAGTCATAAAAACTGACACTACTTACATTTAAAATGACAAACTTTGTCGTAAAAAATTGATTATATTTACTTGACATGATGATAGTTTATGCCACATTTAATGATGATGTAAATGTTGATGGCAGAGAGTAACACAGGCTGGAGAAAGGAAGGATTTCTTCATCATAATCACCTCTTGAAAGGTCAACGTTTATTTAGCAACGGGAAGTCAATCAGAACAATCCAGGAACAGTAATCCCCACAATTAAACAAGAAAACCAAATAGAAAAACTAAGCATGGGCCGATCCACCCAATCAAGCCTCACGTCATCAGAGCACATGACTGCCTCCAGGTTCAAGTGGAATTGACCAACCCAAACAATTCATCACATTACGGTAACAGTGTAACAGTGGCACCCGGGGCGTGGCTAGGGTTAGTGGCAACCGGGGCGTGGCTAGGTTTAGAAGCACCCGGGGCGTGGCTGGGTTAGTGGCAGCCGGGGCGTGGCTAGGGTTAGCGCCACCCAGAGCGTGGCTAGGGTTAGTACCAACCGGGGCGGGGCTAAGGTCAGTGCCACCCGAGGCGTGGCTTGGGTTAGTGCCTTCCAGGGCGGGCAGCCTCCTCCTAACAAAAACAACGAAATTGCCCTCCCCCCCCAATCAATGCATAAGGAAAAGTGCCGACTGGGGCGGACCACTCCCTTAGCACCCCCTTCCAGTGACAAGCACTGTTGACAGTGAGCCATGCTTGTAAACCATTGTGTCGTCTACTGTTGTGGATCACTGCCACAGTAGCCTAGTGCGCCAACAAATCACTGCCAACATTGACAGTGCCCGGTGCCCCGGTGGTGCTAGCCAACAAATGGCTGCCACTGTTGACAGTGCCTAATGCTAGCCAACAAATGGCTGCCACTGTTGAAGATACCTAGTACTATAAGACGATGTAGTTTGTTGGCTATAGCCAACAAACTACATCGTCTACTGTAGTGTATCGTACTGCACTGTGGAGTGACCGGAAATGTTAGCGGTCCTAACAAGGGGGAGAAGTATTCATTTTACGCTGCTGCCAATATTACAATAATTAGATCAAAAGTATTTCATTGAAAGAACAAAAACAAAAAAACCAAAAAACAACATAAAAATGTGAACAAGTCAGAATATGAACATTCCTATTGAAGTTGGCACGACCCATGAATTGCTATAACTTAAATGCAATATTTACAGCCCATCACAGCTGCTGTTCATGTTCATTAAAAAAAAAGGTGATATCAGAAGTGATATAGGTGACAGCAAACGAACAACACGTAGAGTTAACACTTAACAGTGCGAGTACCGGTACAAAGTTATATTATATATATTTTTTTTTTAAAAATGGACAGCTTAGAAACTAATTTGATTTGTGTGCTTCAAACTATTACTATGTTAGCTGACAAGTCATTGTAACATCACCACTATGTTCCCTTTGAGAACCGTCCTACGTCAAATTAAAAATGACCGCCACATATTGTTTTGCTATGACAAGACGATTAGATCAAAGTGGAAGGCAAATGACAGTTCACTATCTCAAGATGGAGGCACCAAATAGCGTCTTCTAGAGACATGTTGAAAAAAATTTAACGAAACTATATTTATTTAAATAAGTTGTTTACTGAAATGACGTCATCAGTTTATGCAAGAAAACCTTTTTTTGTGTGTGTGGCAAATTCTCATCCTCCTCAGTTCACAATTTTCCTCAGAGACTCTTTGCAGATACTAAATATAATAATGAAATAAAAGCTGTGCATTCCGTGTGTGTGTGTGCATAGAGAAATAGCACTTTGAGTGGATCTCACATTAAATGTATAAAAAAATATATATGTAAAAAAAAAAATAATAAATTTAAAAAAAAATCAAGACTAAAAAAAGCAAAAAAAGCCTTAGAGACTAGTTATGGACAACCTGAAAACCACGTCGACGAGAAATGAGTTGGCAAAAAGGCACTGTCCAAAAATCTGATGACACAAGAGTGAAATGTTTGACGATGTCAGTTTGGTAAAACACGTGCAGTGATATGATGACATGACAGGAGTTTATCTTAAAGGTGATCACTGCATCACATGTGTAGACGGTGCAACACACACACGTATATCCACAATGCATCACATGTGTAGACGGTGCAACACACACACGTATATCCACAATGCATCACATATGTAGACGGTGCAACACACACACGTATATCCACAATGCATCACATGTGTAGACGGTGCAACACACACACGTATATCCACAATGCATCACATGTGTAGACGGTGCAACACACACATGTATATCCACAATGCATCACATGTGTAGACGGTGCAACACACACACGTATATCCACAATGCATCACATGTGTAGACAGTGCAACACACACACGTATATCCACAATGCATCACATGTGTAGACGGTGCAACACACACACGTATATCCACAATGCATCACATGTGTAGACGGTGCAACACACACAAATGTATATCCACA
Source organism: Lymnaea stagnalis (assembly GCA_964033795.1). Classification (NCBI taxonomy): domain Eukaryota; kingdom Metazoa; phylum Mollusca; class Gastropoda; family Lymnaeidae; genus Lymnaea; species Lymnaea stagnalis. The sequence goes on from CAXITT010000876.1 coordinate 75,524, forward strand.
ATCCATCACCTAGTGTTGGCATGCCATGTCATAGAAATGGAGTGTTAGTTTGGATTCAAAAAGAGGTGGATGACAATTGGTCATCAACTTTAGAAACCTTTCGATTAAAAAAAATAAATAAAACCAAAAGAAAAACAACATTAATTTCTTTGTGTACAGTTCATTTGTATCACGTGATTTTGTGAACATTTTGTGAACATTCGATAATCTCAACCTCAAAGACTTGACAACCGTATTGTTCAATTGACCCAAAATGATCCATGGAGTACAATTCAACAGAAAAATAGGTAACACTTTTGTTTAAAATAAGAGAAGTATGTCTACCATGAGAGTACAATAGCAATTGTATTGTAAACATGTTTGAGAAGGTGGAACACGTCTGTATGGGAGTGATAGACTCTCAGCCCAAAAAATAAGATGTAAACTGACACAAATCTTGCTACATTAACAATGTCCCCAACTAGACCATAGGTGTTCGAAATGCCATCGTGTTGAGAGCCACTGACGAAAAAGAAAATGGCTCAACAACTCAACAGACATGACAGTGACACATTCCGGTCAGCGTGACTTTGATCAGTGGGAGTATATAACATCAAAGATGTCATGACAAGATCAAATCAAATAACATCATCGAAAAGTCTCAATCGTGGATTATGTTGATATGTACAATATTACTGGTAAACATGTGCATATAGCTAGATGAAACCGATAGCTACATAGGGGCACACACACACGTTATAATCATGGCTTTAGTAGTAACAGGGTGTGACAGTCGCACTGCATTCAATGATGACAGAGTGTGACAGTCTCATTGCATTCATGATGACAGAGTGTGACAGTCTCATTGCATCCAGTAGTGATAGAGTGTGACAGTCTCATTGGCATGCACGTTCACATTGCTTACACTCACATTCGCAGAAGACACCACCACAAGACGACGTTCTGACAAGGAATGGTGTTACTTCATACAACACTTCCAGCAGCTACCATTGAAAAGTAATTTCTTTATACTATTTAGTTACAGATGATTGATTATCTGAAGTGTCTGAAGGCAGGCTGAAATACATTAGAGTACAATCTGCGTTCAACCTGTGTACTTGCAAATTATAAGATTGAGCCAAACATTTCTTGTGACTGCCCTGTGTCGTTATTCGAGTTTTCCCCATACGTCTTGTGTCGTTGTTCGGGTTTTCCCCATACTTCTTTGTGTCGTTATTCGGGGTTTCCCCTTAATTCTTTGTGTCGTTATTCGGAATTTCCCAATATGCAATGTGTCGTTATTCGGGTTTTCCCCTTAATTCTTTGTGTCGTTATTCGGAATTTCCCAATATGCAATGTGTCGTTATTCGGGTTTTCCCAATACACCTTGTGTCGTTATTCGGGTTTTCCCAATACACCTTGTGTCGTTATTCGGGTTTTCCCAATACACCTTGTGTCGTTATTCGGGTTTTCCCAATATGCCTTGTGTCGTTATTCGGGTTTTCCCCACACGTGAAACATAACCAAGATAATGTATAAACCGTTATGGGGTGTGGGTCCTGGGGAGGGGGGGCGGTCAAGTTCAAAGTTATTTATTTTCACCGGAGTTAAACCTGGGAGTCGTTGCCGTTTAAAAAATACACAAAGCAACACTCCCAGTGGTCAATCTTTAACTTCCGGTTGGTTAGCATGTTAATCTGCCACCGTTTTAACTAAGCATCGACACAGCTGTGCGTTGTGTCATGTCAGGCAATTAGTCTTGGTGCCACGACACAGCTGTGCGTTGTGACCTGTCAGGCCAATAGTCTTGGTGCCACGACATAGCTGTGTGTTGTGACCTGTCAGGCCAATAGTCTCGGTGCCACGACACATCTGTGTGTTGTGACCTGTCAGGCCAATAGTCTTGGTGGCGCGACACAGCTGTGTGTTGTGACCTGTCAGGCCAATAGTCTCGGTGCCACGACACAGCTGTGTGTTGTGACCTGTCAGGCCAATAGTCTTGGTGCCACGACACAGCTGTTTGTTGTGACCTGTCAGGCCTATAGTCTTGGTGCCACGACACAGCTGTGTTGTGACCTGTCAGGCCAATAGTCTTGGTGCCACGACACAGCTGTGTGTTGTGACCTGTCAGGCCAATAGTCTTGGTGCCACGACATAGCTGTGTGTTGTGACCTGTCAGGCCAATAGTCTCGGTGCCACGACACAGCTGTGTGTTGTGACCTGTCAGGTCAATAGTCTCGGTGCCACGACACAGCTGTGTGTTGTGACCTGTCAGGCCAATAGTCTTGGTGAACTCACGTGAACCTGGCCGCCCTGCGACACACCCAAAAATAACTATTTAATTTGGGCTATTCAGTTATACATACCACGCCTCTGAAATACCGAAAGGGTTGGCGGATTTAGAATAGAGGGTTTTCCGTACGGGTGAGCATTTCGTGATGTGGATGTCGCATAGGCGTGGTAGAAGGCATGTGTGACGATTCCATCCAAGTTGATATTTACTGAGGGTAACGGTACACATGCTTGTGCAGGCCACGCGAGGGCCTAGGGCCGAGGTGTGTGCTATGGACGTCAGCAGAAAGAGTTCCTCGTTCTTTTCGCATTATTTCTTTTGATTTTTGGCAAATATCTTTCGTTCAATTCTCTTTTCCTCCCTACTACATTTCTCTCTCGTTCTCCAACACTATCTCCTGTTCTCTCTCTCTCTCTCTTTCCTCTGTCTTTCGCCCTATATCTTCGATTCTCCGACTCTGCTTCTGTAGCTGTCTCTTTCTCTCTCTCTCTCCGATCGCACTGGGTATGCGCGCGCACAGACACGTGTCTTTGGTTCTTATTAAAAATAGCTGTACGCCAATGACGCGGCGTGTCCGTTAAAGAGGAGAGATAGGGGAGTGGGGAGGCAGGCTGGTTGGAGGTGAGTTGTGAAACATCCCAACCAGTAAAAGCTGTTTAAACCTCATCAAAGCGCGTGAACGATGCCCTTCCGGAGTTCATTAATATACACTGATAAAACCCCAGCCAAGATTCAACCCCCATCCCATAAGGCATGATAAGGTGCCAAGTTCCCTTAACGCAGCGGTTCTCAACCTGTGGGTTGCGACCCCTTTGGGGGTCGAACGACCCTTTCCCAGGGGTCGCCTAAGACTACCGGAAAACACAAATACTCTACAGTTATGAAGTAGCAACGAACATAATTTTGTGGTAGGGGATCGCCACAACAGGAGGTACTGTGTTAAAGGGTCGTGGCATTAGGAAGGTTGAGAACCACTGCCTTAACGTCAGAGTGATATACGCCTACCACCCTCTCCCCTCTGCGCCTCCTCTTCCCTCTGCGCCGCCTCCCCCCTCTGCCCCCCCCCCCCCCCCCCCCCCCCCCCCCCCCCCCGGGTTGCTTTTTTTTCTTTTTTATTTTTTTTTTTTTTTTTTTTTTTTTTTTTTTACAGCACGTTCTATCACCGAGACCTGGCTACAAAGCTATTTTAAGAATCAGATTTAAAAGTTAAACAAAGAAAAGAAATGCTAATACTAAAAGAAAGAAAGGTAACCAGGATCAAACTAACAATGACGCTTATCTGCCCCTAGTGTTGCTTTCTTTCACCACGCCCTTGGGCGTTTACATCAACTGATCTATTTATATACGGATTTTCTGGAAACGTAGATCACTAAGGCAGGACGAACACAGTTTACGCGTCCCCAGCAACCGAAGAGGTCAAAACTGTCTTGAACACGACTAGTGTGAGGATAGGAAGGCATGTCACGTGAGGCTCATCTGAACAGGTCAAAACTAACAACAGACTTGAATGGTACACATAGCAACACTATGGCCGCCACGCCAGGGCTTCACCAGGAGATTACTCCATGGACTCGACACAAAGGAAAGTTGAACATTATTAAATTACAGCATTCATTAATTGTTGAAAGCCGAATTTTAGTGGAGCTTAAAATAAGCCATCATTATTGCGTCTTATAAAGAATTACTCCACAACTGTAACACTCTCAAACGCAAAGACACTACTTATTGATGTAAAAAAAAAAAAAAATGTTAACCTTTGACATTTACCTTTCTTCCATGTGATGTCGTCAAATAAAATGTTGGTGTTCATCCCCAGAAAATGCTACGATATCTTTCTAGGAACAAGTCAAAGGCTTTCTTCGTCTTTTTGGGTTGCGACTTTCTATTCAAGGGGATGTTTACATAAATCTATCGGATTAGGATCACAATTGAAGAGCGTGACGATCGAATTGGTAGCGTTTTCCAGAGCTGAAATGTGCACTCAGCTTAGTCTTTAGTGGGCGTGTCATAGAGCCAAAGTATAGCGATAGAACTATTTAATGTTTATGATATAACCAGAACTAAACAAATACAAGTATTGATAGTTCGGCTAGACTACAGGGACTCTCAACCTTTTTTAGGACATGAACCCCCCTTTCTCTGACAGTTGACCGCCATGACCAACTTCTTAAAAGAATGCATCTCATGGGATAGATGATAGATGATGTGCATTGCGTCTAGGGAAATGATGGAGTACATCGTTAAGTGAGTACATCGTTAAGTGAGTGTTGAGTTTCATCTGTTTTAATATCAGGTGAATTATTACGCGGCCCGAGAAAAGGGTAGTCGCTAGCGGAGTGGCCCGCGGGGCTCTTTGGTGTTGGCCGTCCCTGGTTTACCCGGAGTGCTCCCCCCCCCCCCTCCAGGGTTTAAACTGTCCAGCCCTTGACACAGGACATTCACCCACAACTCTGCAGGTGGCCCACAACTTTCTTCACAGGTTGCCCACATCTCTACAGGTGGATAGCAAACTTAGTAAGCAGTCATTTGGATCTATCATTTACGTAATCAAGCATTTTCAAGTGCACGTTTCTATTACCCACGACAGATCGAAGTGCACTTTTCTATTACCCACGACAGATCGAAGTGCACTTTTATATTACCCACGACAGATCGAAGTGCACTTTTCTATTACCCACGACAGATCGAAGTGCACTTTTCTATTACCCACGACAGATCGAAGTGCACTTTTCTATTACCCACGACAGACCGAAGTGCACTTTTCTATTACCCACGACAAACCGAAGTGCACTTTTCTATTACCCACGACAAACTGAAGTGCTTTTTTCTATTACCCATGGCAAACCCAAGTTCACTTTTCTATTACCCATGGTAAACCGAAGTGCAATTTTCTATTACCCACAATAAACCGAAGTGCACTTTTCTATTACCCTTGATAAGCCAAAGTGCACTTTTCTATTACCCATGGTAAACTGAAGTGCACTTTTCTATTACCCATGGTAAACAGAAGTGTACCTTTCTATTACCCACGGCAAACCGAAGCATCGTTCCAAGAATTTAGCGATAAGCCAGAAATTAAAGACAGCAAAATCCATCAAACTTACTCTTACGAAATGGGGCTGAAAAATGCGTCAAGGCAAGGGCTGACAGCTTGGCTCAAAATTCTCCTGTCACTTTCGGCATAGCTTAGAATAAGTGATAGTCTAACTCTACAGATGAAACTAGCGATGATTGTCACAGTTAATATTGACATGTCAAAATGAATCACACATGCTTAGATCTATCTACACGTCACAATGATGGAGGAGCCCTGGCACAAAACACCCTGGGCCTTTACCGCCCCACCTCACTCTTAAGGCTTTCCATTCCGTTTTTTAAAAAATAAACAACATAATTTATGAACGGGTCTCAAAATATCGGCGCTACATCCAAAAAAAAATTCCTTAAAATCACCATCGGTATATTAAACATGATAACTGAAAGAACTCTTGCTAGTTTTTCCTCCAGTTTTGAAAGATAAATTTACCTCAAACTTTTCACATAACTCTCAACAAGATGAAGGAACGCCCCCCCCCCCACCACCAAACCTTGACGTGCAGAAAAAATTATTATTTTTAAACAGGGTCCTTCATTATTGATTGGAAAAATAAATAGTCCAACCTTAGTCTAACTTCTTAGGCCCCCATCTAAAACTGATGGGGTATTCTTTCTGTTTAGAAAATGGATCAATGACTTAAAAAAAAGAAGAAAAAAAAAGAATAAATAAAAGCATAACTTGGACGCAGTTTTTGGATGGGCCCAGGCCTTTGTATTCACTGGGCCAAGGCCTTTGTATTCACTGGGCTCAGGCCTTTGTATTCCCTGGGCCCAGGCCTTTGTATTCACTGGGCCCAGGCCTTTGCATTCACTGGGCCAAGGATTTTGTATTCACTGGGCCAAGGCCTTTGTATTCACTGGGCCAAGGCCTTTGTATTCACTGGGCCCAGGCCTTTGTATTCAATGGGCCCGGGCCTTTGTATTCACTGGGCCAGAGCCTTTGTATTCACTGGGCCAAGGCCTTTGTATTCACTGGGCCCATGTCTTTGTATTCACTGGGCCAAGGCCTTTGTATTCACTGGGCCAAGGCCTTTGTATTCACTGGGCCCAGGCCTTTGTATTCACTGGGCCAAGGTCTTTGTATTCACTGGGCCAAGGCATTTGTATTCACTGGGCCCAGGCCTTTGTATTCACTGGACCAAGGCCTATGTATTTACTGGACTCAGGCCTTTGTATTCACTGGGCCAAGGCCTTTGTATTCACTGGCCAAGGCCTTTGTATTCACTGGGCCCAGGCCTTTGTATTCACTGGGCCAGGGCCTTTGTATTCACTGGGCCAAGGCCTTTGTATTCACTGGGCCAAGGCCTTTGTATTCAATGGGCCATGGCCTTTGTATTCACTGGGCCAAGGCCTATGTATTCACTGGGCCAAGGCCTTTGTATTCACTGGGCCCAGGCCTTTGTATTCAATGGGCCCGGGCCTTTGTATTCACTGGGCCAGAGCCTTTGTATTCACTGGGCCAAGGCATTTGTATTCACTGGGCCCAGGCTTTTGTATTCACTGGGCCCAGACCTTTGTATTCACAGGGCCAAGGCCTTTGTATTCAATGGAACAAGGCCTATGTATTCACTGGACCCAGGCCTTTGTATTCACTGGACCAAGGCCTTTGTATTCACTGGCCAAGGCCTTTGTATTCACTGGGCCCAGGCCTTTGTATTCACTGGGCCAGGGCCTTTGTATTCACTGGGCCCAGACCTTTGTATTCACAGGGCCAAGGCCTTTGTATTCACTGGGCCAAGGCCTTTGTATTCACTGGGCCAGGGCCTTTGTATTCACTGGACCAAGGCCTTTGTATTCACTGTGCCTAGGCCTTTGTATTCACTGGGCCAAGGCTTTGTATTCACTGTACACGCTGCCCCTCACACCCACTTTTGCCCCTTACGGATGTAACTAAACCCATGGGGCTACATCAATTACTTTTCTAAAAGGTGTAAACTGTGGCCATTTAGTTTAGCCAGTTTCATGTCCATTCCATGGATTGACATCCACCATCCACCATCGCCTCCCTCCTCCCACCCCCACCCCCCCACTAAACTGTGCTTTTATCACTTAAATAAACCGAAAGGTTATCGGGACATGACCTTGATCGTGCGCCCCCTCCCCCCCCCTCTCTTCCCTCGCGTCATCCTCCATGTTTACGTTACCGTCCCTAGTTTACCCTTCCGTCCACAAGTCTCATGTCTCCCCTACGTTTATTTTACACTTGCCTGGGAACATATTATTAGAACGATCAGCACTTTGATCCCCCCCCCCTTCCACACACACACGCACTCCACACTTTATGACGTAATCGCAAATCTCACACTTTGATCCTATTTTTCAAATATCCAGAAGTTGATCTGGGATTATAAATGCATAAACAAATTTTCCATTTATTATATCCCCCCCCCC
>CAXITT010000876.1:99800-112054 GCA_964033795.1 Lymnaea stagnalis
CCCCCCCCCCAAACCAGATACTCTCTGCCAGAAACACCCCCCAACACCAGATACATTCTGCCAGAAACAACCCCCCCTCCCCCCAAACTCTTGAGACTCTGCCACAGACAACATCCAGGAATTTAAGCAACTCATAGATTACTTGGGGTATTTGATATTATTCTTACTTTCATGTTACGGTAAAATTATAATAAGTTAATGTTATGGTAATATTATTGCTATTTCATGTTATGGTAATATTAATCGTACTTTAATGTAATATTAATCTTATTATAATAACAAACGATTATGTGAAGTCGATTATCTTTAAAGGAACAGACGGCGATAAGGTATCGAAATGACTCCGATATATTTTGGAAATATTTGAGAGCCGACTTTGCTACACCTCTGCCATAATTCTGTATGTTCAAGAACGTAATGAGATCGTTCTTGGTAACCGAGTCCCTTAATCAAAACAAGTGCACAGACATTCGCCTGTTTCGTGGCAAAGATAAATGCCAGGGTTAAATATAGTTCATCTTTAAAGCTAGCCATCAAATGTCCACTTCACATTTTTATTGCATAACATTTTTCTCTCACATGACATTCTCTCATTTCACCTATATACACATCAGAATGAGCTCGAGTGACATAGCGCCAAAGAGCCGATACAATTTAAGTACGTTCGGATTGCTCAAAACAATCTTAGTTATTTTCTATTATATTACGGAAATCGAATAAATTGAAATGCGCAGAAAACTATTTTAAATCCGCTTTTATTTTATTAAAAGTTAAAGTTATATTATTATAAATTATTATTATAAATTACAAATATACATTTTAAGTATCAAATAAGGAACTATTTTAAGTATTTTATATGTGTTTGAAAGTTATGGGGAAAAAAATCACGCTAAAGAATTACACCGTAATCACCAAGCATCAGTCGTTTTTAGTGCGTCTTTTAGTGCGTTATTAATATTGCGAAATAAAATTAAAATTATTTTTTTCTAAATAATCACGCAAATGACGTCATAGCGCGTGTAGCGTATTCGCCAAAAATCTTATAATTCTAATAAGAAAATGCGATTTAAGCCAATCAGTGCAGCGCAACTCCATAGCTAAATAGCATTCACTAATCCACTTATGCCTCATACAAATAAGAACGAACCATATGAAGTATGCAAAATATGCTAGTTTGGGTGTGGAAGAGACTACAACCCGGTGGAAGATGTTCAAAATTTATTTAAATCTGGGTGGGGGAGGGGTTGGTCCCTTTGCCCCAGGCAGCACAAGATACGTCTCAAAATAAAGGAATGATTTTGATAAATAATTAACCCTCTTTGGTATATACATATCGGAGGTAGGAAATAGGATGTGTACATTTTACGTGGATGCCACTAGATTTAAATCCTATGGTATTACATTTGTGAAAAAAGAGATGCTACATTCTCTTTTAACAAATATGGGTATGTTCATTTTGATGGGGTGGACATGTGTCATTAGGAGGATGGGGTGGACATGTGTCATTAGGAGGATGGGGTGGACATGTGTCATTAGGAGGATGGGGTGCATAGTGAACTAGACATGTCCACAAATAAATGACTAACCAAGTGCAGATGGCCACGGTTGAACAGGTCTGGTCTAGAACAACAAGCCAACTCCGTCTTGAGTGAGCACAGGGCGCGAGACACGCGCGCACTGCACCAATCAGTTGATATTTGCCAGGTTTGAAAAAACCAAACACACCCTTCCCCTCTCGACCCCCCACCCCTCAAGGCACCTGTCAATCCACTTAACTGGATGATCGTGCAATCAATTATAGACGATTTAATTCACTTCACTAGATCAACATCCATCTAAATAGAGCGTCCAGATCAACATCCATCTAAATAGAGCGTCTAGATCAACATCCATCTAAATAGAGCGTCTAGACCAACATCCATCTAAATAGAGCGTCTAGATCAACATCCATCTAAATAGAGCGTCTAGATCAACATCCATCTAAATAGAGCGTCTAGATCAACATCCATCTAAATAGAGCGTCTAGACCAACACCCATCTAAATAGAGCGTCTAGACCAACATCCATCTAAATAGAGCGTCTAGATCAACATCCATCTAAATAGAGTGTCTAGATCAACATCCATCTAAATAGAGCGTCTAGATCAACATCCATCTTAATAGAGCGTCTAGACCAACATCCATCTAAATAGAGCGTCTAGACCAACATCCATCTAAATAGAGCGTCTAGACCAACATCCATCTAAATAGAGCGTCTCGACCAACATCCATCTAAATAGAGCGTCTAGACCAACATCCATCTAAATAGAGTGTCTAGATCAACATCCATCTAAATAGAGCGTCTAGATCAACATCCATCTAAATAGAGCGTCTAGATCAACATCCATCTAAATAGAGCGTCTAGATCAACATCCATCTAAATAGAGCGTCTAGATCAACATCCATCTAAATAGAGCGTCTAGATCAACATCCATCTAAATAGAGCGTCTAGATCAACATCCATCTAAATAGAGCGTCTAGATCAACATCCATCTAAATAGAGCGTCTAGATCAACATCCATCTAAATAGAGCGTCTAGATCAACATCCATCTAAATAGAGCGTCTAGATCAACATCCATCTAAATAGAGCGTCTAGATCAACATCCATCTAAATAGAGCGTCTAGATCAACATCCATCTAAATAGAGCGTCTAGATCAACATCCATCTAAATAGAGCGTCTAGATCAACATCCATCTAAATAGAGCGTCTAGATCAACATCCATCTAAATAGAGCGTCTAGATCAACATCCATCTAAATAGAGCGTCTAGATCAACATCCATCTAAATAGAGCGTCTAGATCAACATCCATCTAAATAGAGCGTCTAGATCAACATCCATCTAAATAGAGCGTCTAGATCAACATCCATCTAAATAGAGCGTCTAGATCAACATCCATCTAAATAGAGCGTCTAGATCAACATCCATCTAAATAGAGCGTCTAGATCAACATCCATCTAAATAGAGCGTCTAGATCAACATCCATCTAAATAGAGCGTCTAGATCAACATCCATCTAAATAGAGCGTCTAGATCAACATCCATCTAAATAGAGCGTCTAGATCAACATCCATCTAAATAGAGCGTCTAGATCAACATCCATCTAAATAGAGCGTCTAGATCAACATCTATCTAAATAGAGCGTCTAGATCAACATCCATCTAAATAGAGCGTCTAGACCAACATCCATCTAAATAGAGCGTCTAGATCAACATCCATCTAAATAGAGCGTCTAGACCAACATCCATCTAAATAGAGCGTCTAGACCAACATCCATCTAAATAGAGCGTCTAGACCAACATCCATCTAAATAGAGCGTCTAGATCAACTTCCATCTAAATAGAGCGTCTAGATCAACATCCATCTAAATAGAGCGTCTAGACCAACATCCATCTAAATAGAGCGTCTAGACCAACATCCATCTAAATAGAGCGTCTAGATCAACATCCATCTAAATAGAGCGTCTAGACCAACATCCATCTAAATAGAGCGTCTAGATCAACATCCATCTAAATAGAGCGTCTAGATCAACATCCATCTAAATAGAGCGTCTAGATCAACATCCATCTAAATAGAGCGTCTAGATCAACATCCATCTAAATAGAGCGTCTAGACCAACATCCATCTAAATAGAGCGTCTAGATCAACTTCCATCTAAATAGAGCGTCTAGATCAACATCCATCTAAATAGAGCGTCTAGACCAACATCCATCTAAATAGAGCGTCTAGATCAACATCCATCTAAATAGAGCGTCTAGATCATCTTCCATCTAAATAGAGCGTCTAGATCAACATCCATCTAAATAGAGTGTCTAGATCAACATCCATCTAAATAGAGCGTCTAGATCAACTTCCATCTAAATAGAGCGTCTAGATCAACATCCATCTAAATAGAGCGTCTAGATCAACTTCCATCTAAATAGAGCGTCTAGATCAACTTCCATCTAAATAGAGCGTCTAGACCAACATCCATCTAAATAGAGCGTCTAGATCAACATCCATCTAAATAGAGCGTCTAGATCAACATCCATCTAAATAGAGCGTCTAGATCAACATCCATCTAAATAGAGCGTCTAGATCAACATCCATCTAAATAGAGCGTCTAGATCAACATCCATCTAAATAGAGCGTCTAGATCAACATCCATCTAAATAGAGCGTCTAGATCAACATCCATCTAAATAGAGCGTCTAGATCAACATCCATCTAAATAGAGCGTCTAGATCAACATCCATCTAAATAGAGCGTCTAGATCAACATCCATCTAAATAGAGCGTCTAGATCAACATCCATCTAAATAGAGCGTCTAGATCAACATCCATCTAAATAGAGCGTCTAGATCAACATCCATCTAAATAGAGCGTCTAGATCAACATCCATCTAAATAGAGCGTCTAGATCAACATCCATCTAAATAGAGCGTCTAGATCAACATCCATCTAAATAGAGCGTCTAGATCAACATCCATCTAAATAGAGCGTCTAGATCAACATCCATCTAAATAGAGCGTCTAGATCAACATCCATCTAAATAGAGCGTCTAGATCAACATCCATCTAAATAGAGCGTCTAGATCAACATCCATCTAAATAGAGCGTCTAGATCAACATCCATCTAAATAGAGCGTCTAGATCAACATCCATCTAAATAGAGCGTCTAGATCAACATCCATCTAAATAGAGCGTCTAGATCAACATCCATCTAAATAGAGCGTCTAGATCAACATCCATCTAAATAGAGCGTCTAGATCAACATCCATCTAAATAGAGCGTCTAGATCAACATCCATCTAAATAGAGCGTCTAGACCAACATCCATCTAAATAGAGCGTCTAGACCAACATCCATCTAAATAGAGCGTCTAGACCAATATCCATCTAAATAGAGCGTCTAGATCAACATCCATCTAAATAGAGCGTCTGTATTTATAAAAAATGTATTGCTTGTCTTAATCATAAGTAAAGACACATTATGCTGATAATTATATTTGTTGTCAAGATAATAAAAATACGACAATGTAATTGTACTTAATGTCTTATGAGAATTTAATGTGTTTTGAGAGTATTTTTAGTTTTGTGTGTATCAAGGTCGGACATTGAGTGGCCTCTAGCGTAGGGAACTACTTCCCTTTAGCCGTCAATAGCGACTCGGTAGTTTGAAATGCTATTTTAGTACCATACCATTCTGCATCTTTGGGGGAAAGGGTTCATAACACAGACACTGTTTGGCAGACGTTCATGGAGGATAATATAACAGACGTGGTCTCAACTTTTATTTAAGCTTAAGACACTATAATTCTTCTTTGCTGAAGACCTTCTACTCGACCCTCGTTAAAGACCCGCTGCCTATACTTAACATATGTTTGAGACCCGCTGCCTCTACTTAACCTATGTTTGAGACCCGCTGCCTCTACTTAACCTATGTTTGAGACCCGCTGCCTCTACTTAACCTATGTTTGAGAACCCGCTGCCTCTACTTAACCTATGTTTGAGACCCGCTGCCTCTACTTAACCTATGTTTGCGACCCGCTGCCTCTACTTACCCTATGTTTGAGAACCCGATGCCTCTACTTAACCTATGTTTGAGACCCGCTGCCTCTACTTAACCTATGTTTGAGACCCGCTGCCTCTACTTAACCTATGTTTGAGACCCGCTGCCTCTACTAAACTATTTTTGAGACCCTCTGCTCGTCCATGTCTTAAGCTTCAATCCCCCACCCCCACCCCTTTTTTGTCCCCCACGTCAAGTTTACACGTCATCGCTGTGCCAGCCAAACAGACGAACACACCAATGAGGCCCACTTTCTCCATTTTGTGTCAAACAAAATGGGCGTGTCGATACCTGTTGGACAAATCCACGTGACTAATGATCACATGGTGACACGGTGTTCTGATTGGCCGTCACCAACATCCTCCCAGAAGAAGAATGGCATGCCAGAAACTTTTTGTTTCGATTTAAAACACAGCAACTGAACCGGGGGGGGGGGGGGGGGGGGGGGGGATGAGGAGAGAGAGAGGGGAATGGGGGTCCAGGTTGGGACGACGTGTCAATATTGCTGGAACATATGGCTTAATCCAGTTCATTAGAGTAATGCGACTATTTATTGACAGGGGCTGGGCAGTAAGAAATATAAGGGAGGCATTTACACACACGAACACAATTAATACTACTATTGACAAATGTTATTGAAGAGTTTCGCCTGAAAGCAAAGCAAGAAAAGGGATACAAGGCGGAACTAATCGGGCATAGTGACCATGACCTTGAGGCTCAAGGTGCCCCGTTCTGATGTTTCACCAATGACTATGGACAATGCAATTTTATAATAGAGCTTTAGGCTGCCCATGTTAGCTATACAATAGAGCTTTATGCTTTCCCATTTTAGCTGTAGCATAGAGCTTTAGGCTCCCCATGTTAGCTGTACAATAGAGCTTTAGGCTCCCCATGTGAGCTGTAGCATAGAGCTTTAGGCTCCCCATGTTAGCTGTACAATAGAGCTTTATGCTTTCCCATTTTAGCTGTACAATAGAGCTTTATGCTTTCCCATTTTAGCTGTAGCATAGAGCTTTAGGCTCCCCATGCTAGCTGTACAATAGAGCTTTAGGCTTTCCAATTGTAGCTGTACCATAGAGCTTTAGGCTCCCCATGTTAGCTGTACCATAGAGCTTTAGGCTCCCCATGTTAGCTGTACAATAGAGCTTTAGGCTCCCCATGTTAGCTGTACCATAGAGCTTTAGGCTCCCCATGTTAGCTGTGCCATAGAGCTTTAGGCTCCCCATGATAGCTGTACCATAGAGATGACATGTATGCCCACAACAAACACAAAACAAATAATGAATCCCCGTGTTAGCTGTACAATAGAGTTTTAGGCTCCCCATGTTAGCTGTACCATAGAGCTTTAGGCTCCCCATGTTAGCTGTGCCATAGAGCTTTAGGCTCCCCATGATAGCTGTACCATAGAGCTTTAGGCTCCCCATGTTAGCTGTACAATAGAGCTTTAGGCTCCCCATGTTAGCTGTACCATAGAGCTTTAGGCTCCCCATGTTAGCTGTACCATAGAGCTTTAGGCTCCCCATGTTAGCTGTGCCATAGAGCTTTAGGCTCCCCATGTTAGCTGTAACAAAACCGAAATGCGATGTGGTTCATTCCCGCCGACCCAAAATACCCAGGCGTTTGAGAAGCACTGAGATAAATAATAATGTCAGATCAAAATTACGATGTAGGAAGCTTAACACGTCTTTCATGGGTTGCACTGGGTCAAGAGTGGACCAGGAGTGGGTCAAGAGTGGACCAGGAGTGGGTCAAGAGTGGATCAAGAGTGCGTCAAGAGTGTGTCAAGAGAGGACCAGACAGTTGGAACAATGTTTACCTATCTTAACTTATCAGAATCCTTGAAAATAATTATATAACCGTATTTGGCAAGTCTCATTTATGAAGGTTAACTTTTCGCACTGGATTAAATAGCACAAGTGCGCAACATTTCTGAACATAGGACGCATAGATATTCGTAGAAAATGCGCACCGCGTTCTTGCCATAACCGCATCGAGGGCCATGTTCGCAGCCAGTCCACACCATATTCACAGCCAGTACACACCATATTCACAGCCAGTCCACACCATATTCACAGCCAGTCCACACCATATTCACAGCCAGCCCACACCATATTCACAGCCAGTCCACACCATATTCACAGCCAGTTCACACCATATTCACAGCCAGTCCACACCATATTCACAGCCAGGCCACACCATATTCACAGCCAGTCCACACCATATTCACAGCCAGTCCACACCATATTCACAGCCAGTCCACACCATATTCACAGCCAGTCCACACCATATTCACAGCCAGTCCACACCATACTTCTCACCATGCTTAGTAATCATTGGAGTTGGTAGACGCCACTTTCATATATCACAACGTATTGGCACCATCTTCCCACCATGCTCAGTAATCATTGGAGTCTGTAGACGCCATTTGTGGCCCACTTTCATTTTGTGTGTGTTCACCCCGTGATCTCAGCGCCAAACTCCGATTGTATTCACGCGCCATTTTTACGCCTCTAGGACTCTGGCCACTGGCTTTAATACGGTTCCTGTCAATTTCCTCGTAGCTGAGTTCTTCTTTCTTGCAGCGTGGCCGATGTTAGCAGATGTGGGGAGGTGGGGGGAGGGGGAGGGATGGACGGCCAGGATATCTGTGAAGAATTTATTTGGCCTATAATTGAAAGGCCGTCAGTTAGCAGGGGAATTAAAACTGTCAGGTTACGGCCAGGTATTGATTCGCTCCCTTCACAGCCCCACCCCCATCTGTGTTACGTGAATTATAGCACGCTGCACATGATAGAAAGCTGCACATGACAAGACTGCACACCCCACTTGACATTGCACAGCACATCTTGTTACAGTAAAGCACACCGCCGTTGACAGCACCAACACATTCCATATTGCATGATAGCACAGAGCACATACTGTGGCACATGATAGCACACATCACATACTGTGGCACATGATAGCACACATCACATACTGTGGCACATGATAGAACACATCACATACTGTGGCACATGATAGCACACATCACATACTGTGTCACATGATAGCACACATCACATACTGTGGCACATGATAGCACACATCACATACTATGGCACATGATAGCACATAGCACAGACTGTGATCACATGATAGCACACAGCACATACTGTGTCACATGATAGCACACATCACATACTGTGGCACATGATAGCACACATCACATACTGTGGCACATGATAGCACATAGCACAGACTGTGATCACATGATAGCACACAGCACATACTGTGCCACATGATAGCACACAGCACAGACTAAGCCACATGATAGTACACAGCACAGACTGTGCCACATGATGGCACAAAGCACAGACTGTGCCACATGACAGCAAACATCACATCCTGAGTACCATCATAATGCAACATTTCGCATCCTCTTCTAAGCCATTTTCTTTTTGTGTGTTCCGTTTGGATCAGCGGTCCTAAAACTTATAAAACAGGGGTCCGGCTCACCGTCCATAAGCTTTTATTAAGGGAAAGAAATGAACGAATTCCTGTGGGGGTGGGGGTGCAGGACAAAAAGCACAATGGGATCAACATAAACTTATTAGCATTTCAACGGGGAGTATAGGTCTGTGGACATTTCAATGGGGAGTATAGGTCTGTGGGCATTTCAACGGGGAGTATAGGTCTGTGGGCATTTCAACGGGGAGTATAGGTCTGTGGGCATTTCAACGGGGAGTATAGGTCTGTGGGCATTTCAATGGGGAGTATAGGTCTGTGGGCATTTCAATGGGGAGTATAGGTCTGTGGGCATTTCAATGGGGAGTATAGGTCTGTGGGCATTTCAATGGGGAGTATAGGTCTGTGGGCATTTCAATGGGGAGTATAGGTCTGTGGGCATTTCAATGGGGAGTACAGGTCTGTGGGCATTTCAATGGGGAGTATGGGACTGTGGGCATTTCAATGGGGAGCATGGGACTGTGGGCATTTCAATGGGGAGTATGGGTCTGTGGGCATTTCAATGGGGAGTATGGGTCTGTAGGCATTTCAATGGGGAGCATGGGACTGTGGGCATTTCAATGGGGAGTATGGGTCTGTGGGCATTTCAATGGGGAGTATGGGTCTGTAGGCATTTCAATGGGGAGCATGGGTCTGTGGGCATTTCAATGGGGAGTATGGGTCTGTGGGCATTTCAATGGGGAGTATGGGTCTGTGGGCATTTCAATGGGGAGCATGGGTCTGTGGGCATTTCAATGGGGAGCATGGGTCTGTGGGCATTTCAATGGGGAGCATGGGTCTGTGGGCATTTCAATGGGGAGCATGGGTCTGTGGGCATTTCAATGGGGAGCATGGGTCTGTGGGCATTTCAATGGGGAGCATGGGTCTGTGGGCATTTCAATGGGGAGCATGGGTCTGTGGGCATTTCAATGGGGAGCATGGGTCTGTGGGCATTTCAATGGGGAGCATGGGTCTGTGGGCATTTCAATGGGGAGCATGGGTCTGTGGGCATTTCAATGGGGAGCATGGGTCTGTGGGCATTTCAATGGGGAGCATGGGTCTGTGGGCATTTCAATGGGGAGCATGGGTCTGTGGGCATTTCAATGGGGAGCATGGGTCTGTGGGCATTTTAATGGGGAGCATGGGTCTGCTTCAGGCTAACGAGATTGCGAATTTCCGGTTTCATATTTGTCTCCTCACATGGGTAACGGGAACTCGCGCAGGCGGGCCGGGTTGAGAATCACAGGCGGGCAGGATCTGGCCCGTGGGTCGTAGTTCGAGGACCTATGGTTTGGACAGACGATTCCGCTATTTCCTCTTGTCTTAAACGCCATGAGTTTCACATCATTATTTCAAAGAACTCTATTTGTAGCTTAGAGAAACGAGTTCATTGAAAAGGACGCCTAACCGATGGTCAAGATCAAGACAACAACAACAACGACGCCGTATAGTGTAGCATAGAGCATAGTCAGTGATCCTCCAATTCTTTCACTCAATGGACCCGGATAGTTTTGCAGTGGTTTCCTTGTGTAGCATTTGCCGTCAAGAAACCGTATCCGGAACTTTGTTGGAAAGAAATTTCGTCAACGGAAAATTGATCGACGGAAATAAGATCGAACGGGAATTTTGTCGAATTTTTTTTTTCCAGCTCACACGTTAAACTTTTGCGTCAAATTTCTTTTTGAACGCATTCTTTTGTTTTACTATATAGTACTAGAATAAATGACCCGATTTATTTGGGATAATAATGGTAGGTCCATTGCGATCATTTCTACCTGGTATTGCACAAACTCATCCTAATTCCTAACATTAAGAAGAAGTATCTCTGTATTAATAATTACGTATCTAACATCATTAAGTTTTGAGAAATAGTTATCTGCTGTATATTATTCGCCTACCCTACTCCCTTTCACGCTCCTAAACTACTTGTTTCCATCTGAACATGACCTTAAATGACCCAGTCTAAATGATCTCTAATTTTAGCACTTTCATCACTAAAGAAGTTAATTTAGGGACGATTTCTACGCAAGAGAAATACTTTAGATTTACCCCTTTTCTTGCCCTTGATTTACAACTTTTTCTCTACACAAATTGTTCAAAAAACATAAAATATGATATAAATATATTTTATATTAAAGGAATTTGATATCTTGATATCTTCATCAAAAATGCAAACACATTTGTGCCTTGTTTTTTTTTTAAAATTATACATTAACAGACAATCATAAAAAAAAAAGAATTCTTTTATGTCAAGAAGATAGTCAATGCTATTTTGGCTATGGAGCTTTGCTGCACTGATTGATTTAACACATCCTTTTCTTATTACAAGTATATTTAAAGGTTAAGTTTTTATTACGTTATAAATTTAATAAAAATATATTTTTGGAATTAACAAATTAAAAACTTATTAAATGTTAGAATATACAAAGCTAAAATGGGTGTGCGTTTTATTAACAATTTAAAAAAGCAATCAATTATATTTATTAATTTTACTTCTAAGACGGGGGAATTATATTATTAGTTTTGTAACGCGCGGTTATTAAATCAAAGGAACCTAAGAGTTTTGGATAACACAGGCGAATCGCGCTATCCCGTCATTTGCGTGTTTATTTAGAACAAATTAATTTTATTTTTATTTCGGAACATTAACAAGGCACTCAAAACGTACTAAAAACGACTGATGTTTGGGTTTTCCCGATAAATGTGATTACGATGTAATTCTTAGATAATAATTTTTTGTATGAATTGTTTTTTTTTTTCCTAACTGTTAAATTCGGATAAAATACTTAAAATAGTTCATTAGTTATTAATTTAAATTTATTTGTAATTGATAATAATAAGACTTAGACTTTTACTGAAATAAAAGCGTATTTATGTTATTTTTTGCGCATTTAAATTTATTCGATTTCCTTAAAAGAACAGGATTGTTTTTAAGAGTCCCAACGTATTTAAATCTGTTCGATTCTTTGGCGCTATGTCAGCATAGCTCATTCTTATATATATTATATATAGTGGATTCAAAACGAAATTTGACGAAACTTTTAATGTGCTAACTGAAAAAAAGATACGACCAAATTTCCGTTTGATAAAATTTTCCGTCGACGAAATTTCTTTCAAAAAAATTTCCGATAACCTAAATAAACATACTGTCATTGGCGATGGAATAGTCATGCCATATGCCAGATAGGA
>CAXITT010000876.1:112702-123844 GCA_964033795.1 Lymnaea stagnalis
CATCTCATACATTGGTAACCCACCTCACATCTCATACATTGGTAACCCACCTCACATCTCATACATTGGTAACCCACCTCACATCTCATACATTGGTAACCCACCTCACATCTCATACATTGGTAACCCATCTCACATCTCATACATTGGTAACCCACCTCACATCTCATACATTGGTAACCCACCTCACATCTCATACATTGGTAACCCACCTCACATCTCATACATTGGACACCAGCTCACATCTCATACATTGGTAACCCACCTCACATCTCATACATTGGACACCAGCTCACATCTCATACATTGGTCACCCACCTCACATCTCACCAATTGGAAAGCCACCCTCAAGACACCGAAAACCCAGCCCAAAAATTGGAAATAACCTCAAGCATTCTTAACACATCCCACACACCCAAAACCCATCCCACACATGGGAGTAGCATCCCCACAACAGCTATTTCAGCATCTGTTGGCAGCCTGCTCCTAAAATGATTTAAACGTTGTTTAAAGAGACATTTTCCCCCAGACTTTAAAAGAAAACCTCAGGCGAGGGAGAAAGAAACAAGCTGAACGAAATCAAGAGAACAATTTAATGGGATGAGACATTTTGAGTTGTTTTTTTTTTTCCTTTTTCCTTCTCTTCCGTTTCAATGAAAACTGGATCTAATCTTAAAAACAGCCAATCAGAGGGCTTCCTTTAGTGTAACCCATTTCAACTGGTTTGTTGACCTTGAGATAATCCTCGCAAATCTCGCTCAAATAGAAGAATGCATCGCTGAAGGCTGTGCCGAGTCTATTTTTAGACCAAAAAAATTGTTACAATGGCGAAGAATTTTGATTCGCGCTGAGCTCAACTTGAGTTCTATGAAGACACAAGTAAACGATACGTCATAAAATTTATTGGGAGATCAAAACTTAATTTACACCGGGCCAACATGCCAACCAATAGGAAAGTGATCGTGTGGTGCTTATTCATTGTGCTATATGGGGTTGGGGGGGGGGGTGGGGTGGTCGACACCAATCTTACGTAACAATTCTATTGATGTATTTTAAAAAAATTAATCCTTATTTTTTTGCAAAATGTCTGTTTTTTAAATATCTGTTTTTTAAATGTCTGTTTTTTGAATCTTACCCCGCGTTGTGTAGAATATGATGGTGTGTGTCCTAGAGGTGTGTACGATATGATGGTGTGTGTCCTAGAGGTGTGTAGGATATGAATTGTGTGTGTCCTAGAGGTGTGTAGGATAGGATGATGTATGTCCTAGAGGTGTGTAGGATAGGATGGTGTGTATCCTAGAGGTGTGTAGGATATGATGGTGTGTGTCCTAGAGGTGTGTAGGATGGGATGGTGTGTGTCCTAGAGGTTTATTATAGGATGGTGTATATCCTAGAGGTGTATTATAGGATGGTGTGTGACCTAGAGGTGTGTAGGATATGATTATGTGTCCTAGAGGTATGTAGGACATGATGGTGTGTGTCATAGAGGTGTGTGGGATATGATGGTGTATGTCCTAGAGATATTGTAGGATACAATCGTGTGTCCCCTAGATGTTGTGCAGGCTTTTGATAGTATGTGTCCTAGAGGTTGTGTAGGATATAATGGTGTGTGTCCTAGAGATGTTGTAGGATGTAATGGTGTGTGTCCTAGATGTTGTGTAGAATATGACGGTGTGTGTCCAAGAGATGTTGTAGGATATAATGGTGTGTGTCTTAGATGTTGTGTAGAATATGATGGTGTGTGTTCTAGAGATGTTTTAGGATATAATGGTGTGTTCCCTAGATGTTGTGCAGGATATGGTGTGTGTCCTAGAGATGTTTTAGGATATAATGATGTATGTCCTAGATGTTGTGTAGGATATGATGGTATGTCCCCTAAATTTTGCGTAGGATATAATGTTGTCCTAGAGATTGTGTAAGATATGGTGTTTGTCCTGTGGATTGTGTAGGATATGATGGAGTGTGTCCTATGGATTGTGTAGGATATGATGGTGTGTCCCCTAAAGGTGCTTAGGATAACACGGTATGTGTCCAAGAGATGATGTAGGATACGATAAGGTGTGTTCTAGAGATTGTGTAGGATATGATGGCCTGTGTCATAGAGATGTTGTAGGATATGATGTGTGTCCTAGATATTTTGTAGGATATGATGGTGTGTCCTAGAGATTATGTTTTATATGACGCTGTTTTTCCTATAGATTGTGTTGGATATGATGGCGTGCCCTAGAAGTTGTCCAATGGTATGATGATGTGTCTTATAGATTGTGTAGGGTATGATGATGTGTCCTATAGATTGTGTAGGGTATGATGATGTGCCTTATAGATTTGTAGGGTATGATGATGTGTCCTATAGATTGTGTAGGATATGATGGTATGCCCTAGAAGTTGTCCATGGTATGATGATGTGCCCAATATATTGTGTAGGGTATGATGATGTGTCCTATAGATTGTGTAGGGTATGATGATGTGTCTTATATATTTGTAGGGTATGATGATGTGTCCTATATATTGTGTAGGATATGATGGTGTGCCCTAGAAGTTGTCCAATGGTATGATGATGTGTCTTATAGATTGTGTAGGGTATGATGATGTGTCCTATAGATTGTGTAGGGTATGATGATGTGTCTTATAGATTTGTAGGGTATGATGATGTGTCCTATAGATTGTGTAGGATATGATGGTGTGCCCTATAAGTTGTCAATGGTATGCTGATGTGTCGTATAGATTGTGTAGGGTATGATGATGTGTCCTATAGATTGTGTAGGGTATGATGATGTTTCCTAAAGAACAAGCAGGGCTTATGGAAGGTTAGAGATCGTGTAAGACGTTTCAAACGGCGCCCTTGAGGGTGTAGAAGATTTTTTGGTGTGTACTGAATAAGAGTTTTAACTGTCTTACTGTTTCAATTGCTATAAATTATACCGTCAAATTGAAATGACATTTAATGACTTCAACGCGCACGCGCGTGTGTGTGTGTGTGTGTGTGTGGGGGGGGGGGGTTGTGGGCAGTTATAAGATTTTTGTAAAGGTGAATGACCCCCCAGGTAACGGTGGTAATGAAAAGAACAGTTCCCTGGAAAAAAACTTGGGGAAANTGAATGACCGCCCAGGTAACGTTGGTAATGAAGAGAACAGTTCCCTGGAAAAAAACTCGGGGAAACGAAATGTCTATTGACTTGATGACAATTTGGTTTGTAGTTTGTCTGACGGGCGATCATGAAAAACAGAAAAGGCAAGTAAATCAGTGGAACAACACTATTTCTGTTAATTGTACTTAAATTAAAAAAAAAAAAAAAATACACTATATGAATCAAAAATTGTATGGGAGGTAACTTGGTGTTGTAGCATTGGACCAATGGGGAAAACTTAAGTAGCAAATATATCGTTGGCTCCTCCCCCCCCCGCCCACTTCACCCACACACAACCCTACACACACCCACACACACTTATTTCCCTCTTAGTTTTTGATGGCCAGATGTAAAAGTGGATGAAATATTATTTGTTAAAACAAGGCGAACTGCTGGAGGCAAGGTTTTCTCAGGAAATCAACCAGGAAGATGTTGAAATGTGTGTTTTGATGTTGTGATGGTGTGATGGTGTGACGTTTGGGTGTTACGGTTGGTGGCTGCTGTGTCGTGGCAAGACGCTCAGGTGATACATGCTGTAGGTGGTTTTCATGGTGTCGTGTTCTATAATAGGACGTCATGGTGGTGTGGGCAATGGGAGGACGTTATGGTACTGTGTGGTATGTTAGGACGTCATTATGTCGTGTGCTATGGTAGGACCTTATGGTGTTGTGTGCTATGTTAGGACATTATGGTTTTGTGTGCTATGTTAGGACGTTATGGTGTTGTGTGCTACGGTAGGACGTTATGGTGTTGTGTGCTATGGTAGGACGTTATGGTGTTGTGTGCTATGGTAGGACGTTATGGTGTTGTGTGCTATGGTAGGACGTTATGGTGTTGTGTGCTATGTTAGGACGTTATGGTGTTGTGTGCTATGGTAGGACGTTATGGTGTTGTGTGCTATGTTAGGACGTTATGGTGTTGTGTGCTATGTTAGGACGTTATAGTGTTGTGTGCTATGGTAGGACGTTATGGTGTTGTGTGCTATGTTAGGACGTTATGATGTTGTGTGCTATGGTAGGACGTTATGATGCTGAGTGCTATGGTAGGACGTTATGGTGTTGTGTGCTACGGTAGGACGTTATGTGTTGTGTGCTACGGTAGGACGTTATGGTTTTGTGTGCTATGGTAGGACGTTATGGTGTTGTGTGCTATGTTAGGCCGTTATGATGTTGTGTGCTATGGTAGGACGTTATGATGCTGTGTGCTGTGGTAGGACGTTATGGTGTTGTGTGCTATGGTAGGTCGTCATTATGTCGTCTGCTACGGTAGGACGTTATGTTTTGTGTGCTATGGTAGGACGTTATGGTGTTGTGTGATATGTTAGGATGTTATGGTGTTGTGTGCTATGGTAGGACGTTATGGTGTTGTGTGCTATGGTAGGACGTTATGGTGTTGTGTGCTATGGTAGGACGTCATTATGTCGCGTGCTATGGTAGGACGTTATGGTGTTGTGTGCTATGTTAGGACGTTATGGTGTTGTGTGCTATGGTAGGACGTTATGTTGTTAATTTCCTTTTAATCGCCAGTCAAACACCTATTCATATTATCGTACTCTTTTTCAAAAGTAATCAATAATGTGTTTAGAACTTTGAAACATTGGTTCCAAAAGCACTGGTGAATGCATCTCATAACACAACAATCATCTCATAACACACCAATCATCTCATATTACACCAATCGTTTCATAACACACCAATCATCTCATAACACACCAATCATCTCATAACACACCACTCATTTCATATCACACTGGTTTCATACCACACCAATCATTTCATAACGCAACAATCATCTAACATCTTACCAATGATCTCATATCACACAAATCATCTCATACAACACAAATCATCTCATAACACACCAATCATTTCATAACGCACCAATCATCTAACATCTTACCAATGATCTCATATCACACAAATCATCTCATACAACACAAATCATCTCATAACACACCAATCATTTCATAACGCACCAATCATCTAACATCTTACCAATGATCTCATATCACACAAATCATCTCATACAACACAAATCATCTCATAACACACCAATCATTTCATAACGCACCAATCATCTAACATCTTACCAATGATCTCATATCACACAAATCATCTCATACAACACAAATCATCTCATAACACACCAATCATTTCATAACGCACCAATCATCTAACATCTTACCAATGATCTCATATCACACAAATCATCTCATACAACACAAATCATCTCATAACACACCAATCATTTCATAACGCACCAATCATCTAACATCTTACCAATGATCTCATATCACACAAATCATCTCATACAACACAAATCATCTCATAACACACCAATCATCTCATAACACACCAATCATCTAACATCTTACCAATGATCTCATATCACACAAATCATCTCATACAACACCAATCATCTCATAACACACCAATCATCTCATAACACACCAATCATCTAACATCTTACCAATGATCTCATATCACACAAATCATCTCATACAACACAAATCATCTCATACAACACAAATCATCTCATAACACACCAATCATCTCATAACACACCAATCATCTCATAACACACCAATCATCTCATAACACACCAATCATCTCATAACACACCAATCATCTCATAACACACCAATCATCTCATAACACACCAATCATTACGATTGTGATAAACATATTATTTGACTATTACGCATAGATTTATGTAGGCCTCTCTACTATAGATTTATGTAGACCATTCAACAATAGATTTATGTAGACCACTCTGATATAGATTTATCTATATGAATTATGACATAGAATGATCATTCGAACAATAAAAAACACCAACAAATCACCGAACAAACCACATGAACAAACCCCACGATACAACCACATGAACGAACCACACGAAACAACCACATGAACGAACCACACGAAGCAACCACACGAACCAACCACACGAACATGTCTCATTAGAGTAAGCTGAGATTACCGCATAGAGTGTAGCATCATTTCCTACGGTGGTCCACGTCCACGGGCCGTACTCACGAGTATGTGATCGCAGGCCCAGTGGTCCGCCGTGCTTCTGGGTGTACAGCCATGGTCAAATCCCTCATTCACACACTGACCGCAACACACTCAAATGATAAATCCTGCCCGCAGCACAAAGACCACCCGAACTATATCCTCATCCGACCTGTGGGCCGGGGTACCACAGTAAGAGAGGATACCACAGAATCGCTCCAGGTTGAGAAGTCTAGGTGAACGCCTCCGGTTAAAAACTACCACTGGTTCCGTCCCCTCCCCCCCCCCCTACCTGGCACTTTGTATCAGGCATCACGAGTACCTTTACGCGATATACTCGCGACTCACCTCGCACAGGTACAGACCTAATCTCTTTTTTTTATTTTGTTAAAATCCCCCACGAAACAACCACATGAACCATTGCATAGTCATAAGGAGATGGGGAGGGGTGCGAGGGCTTGGGTGTGTCGGGGGTGCGAGGGCTTGGGTGTGTCGGGGGTGCGCAAAGACGATAAAAATAGACAACCCCCCTCAAGTAAACACGCACGAGCGCCCGGA
Source organism: Lymnaea stagnalis (assembly GCA_964033795.1). Lineage (NCBI taxonomy): Eukaryota > Metazoa > Mollusca > Gastropoda > Lymnaeidae > Lymnaea > Lymnaea stagnalis. The sequence goes on from CAXITT010000876.1 coordinate 119,403, forward strand.
GGCAAGGACTGGAGAAAAGAGTGGCACTCCGTGGAGACGTCAAGTGTGCTGCGAGACGCCACACTGAATGAATTGTCTCAGAGATGCGAACAGGGCAGCCGTGTTGTCTGAGAGGCAAAAGTATGGTAGCTGATGTACCCCGACTGGCCGTCCAATTCAACCCGTTTACCGCCTGAACGCTGTAAGCTCATAACTGGGTCGTGTGCTGCTCCACGCCAATCAACTCACACTCGACCTGAATCAAGTTTCAAGGAGGCCGCCAGTGTGAGCCGAGAAAACAAAAATGGTTGGGATGGGTCTTGTGGGGTGCAGAATTTGAGGTTTGAAAGACAAATACAGCGGTGCGATTTGGCGTTCCCCCCCTCCTTTCCCTTTCAACCGAACTCCCACCATTTTCTCACCCAGGTGTGTAAGGGCCTGGCATCATTATTACCGTGGCTAACAGGCGCGTGAGCCATTGAGGACAAGGCATAGGTGAGGCCTGCTGTGAGTGTTTGTGGGTGTGTATGGAGGGGGGAGGGGTAAGTTTTCAAACATGGACCTGGGTCTGTATGAGTTTTGGCACCAAGGATTAACACTACTATCAGTTGTTACCCGGCGGCCAAACAATGTTGGATGAGACCCTATGTGTCCGACACCCAGGACACGTGATCAGATGCACTTTACTGAGAACATATGTGTCCGACACCCAGGACACGTGATCAGATGTGCCAAACTGAGAACATATGTGTCCGACACCCAGGACACGTGATCAGATGCGCCGAACTGAGAACATATGTGTCCGACACCCAGGACACGTGATCAGATGCGCTGAACTGAGAACATATGTGTCCGACACCCAGGGCACTTGATCAGATATTCTGAACACCCATTCAGGTGTTCTGTACACACATGCAGGTGTACTGTAAATACACAGTCAGGTGCGCAGTACACATTAAGGTGCACTCTACTCTACACACGGGGCGCACTCAGATCCACACACGGGGCGCACTCTGCTCCATACACGGGGTGTACTCTGCATCACTCACAGGGCGCGCTCTGCTCCACACACGGGGCGCCCACTGCTCTAAACACGGTGAAAGCTCTCTCAAGGCACGGGGCGCGCTCTGCTCCACACACGAGGCGCTCTCTGCTCCACACATGGGGCGCTCTAGACATAACTAACAGAAATCTCGAAGCCCAGATATTTTTGAATGAGTTGTTTTAAGATGTGTGTTTTTGTTTGTTCATGAACACCATTCATGGAATGAATACCATTCATGGAATGAACACCATTCATGGAAAGAACACCTTTCATAGAATGAACATCATTCATGGAATGAACACCTTTCATGTATGTTCACTTTGTCAATCAATAGCGGCGCTGGATGTGATATTGATGAGGCTCCCTAGGGTTGAATCGTGAAAAAGACAAAACAACAGACCCTTCTTAACACAGACCCTTCTTAAAAATCTTAACACAGACCCTTCTTAAAAGTCTTAACACAGACCCTTCTTAAAAATCTTAACACAGACCCTTCTTAAAAATCTTAACACAGACCCTTCTTAAAAGTCTTAACACAGACCCTTCTTAAAAATCTTAACACAGACCCTTCTTAAAAGTCTTAACACAGACCCTTCTTAAAAGTCTTAACAAAGACCCTTCTTAAAAGTCTTAACACAGACCCTTCTTAAAAGTCTTAACACAGACCTTCTTAAAAGTCGTAACACAGACCCTTCTTAAAAATCTTAACACAGACCCTTCTTAAAAGTCTTAACACAGACCCTTCTTAAAAGTCTTAACACAGACCCTTATCAAAGGTCTTAACACAGACCCATCTAAAAAGTTTTAACACAGACACTTCTTAATTAAAAGTCTTAACACATATTCTTCTTAAAAGTCTTAACAGTTTGTATTGCGGTAAGATATATCTGTAAAATGCAATCAGTGATGTGTAATGTTTAGTCAGTGATGTGTAATGTTTAGTCAGTGATGTGTAATGTTTAGTCAGTAATGTGTAATGTTTAGTCAGTGATGTTTAATGTTTAGTCAGTGATGTGTAATGTTTAGTCAGTGATGTGTAATGTTTAGTCAGTAATGTGTAATGTTTAGTCAGTACTGTGTAATGTTTAGTCAGTGATGTGTAATGTTTAGTCAGTAATGTGTAATGTTTAGTCAGTGATGTGTAATGTTTAGTCAGTGATGTGTAATGTTTAGTCAGTGATGTGTAATTTTTAATCAGTAATGTTTAATGTTTAGTCAGTAATGTGTAATGTTTAGTCAGTGATGTTTAATGTTTAGTCAGTAATGTGTAATGTTTAGTCAGTGATGTTTAATGTTTAGTCAGTGATGTGTAATGTTTAGTCAGTGATGTGTAATGTTTAGTCAGTGATGTGTAATGTTTAGTCAGTGATGTGTAATGTTTAGTCAGTGATGTGTAATGTTTAGTCAGTAATGTGTAATGTTTAGTCAGTGATGTTTAATGTTTAGTCAGTGATGTGTAATGTTTAGTCAGTGATGTTTAATGTTTAGTCAGTAATGTGTAATGTTTAGTCAGTAATGTGTAATGTTTAGTCAGTAATGTGTAATGTTTAGTCAGTGATGTTTAATGTTTAGTCAGTAATGTGTGATGTTTAGTCAGTGATGTGTAATGTTGAGTCAGTGATGTGTAACGTTTAGTCAATGATGTGAATTGTTACGTCACAATCGTGTATTTTTGGGTAGGTGCAATATTTGGTCAGCGATTTTGCAATTTTTAGACTTTCATGTCAAATAATGAATCAGTAATGCGTTAAACAGTGATGTCTTTAACAGTGATGTGTTTAACAGTGATGTGTTAAACAATAATCTGTAAAACAGTAATGAGTAATTATTGGTCAGAACTGTGTACTGCTGAGTAAGTGCACTATTTAGTTACTTTAGATGGGACAGACTTAAGATGAGACAGAAAAAGATGGCACAGACATTAGATTGGATAGACCTTAGATGGGGCAGACCTAACTTGGGACAGACCATAGATGAAACAGACCTTATTTGGGACAGACTTAATTGGGACAGACCTTATTTGGGACAGACCTTAATTGGAAAAGACCATAGATGGGACATACCTTAATTGGGACAGACTTAATTGGGACAGACCTTATTTGGGACAGACCTTATTTGGGACAGACTTAATTGGGACAGACCTTATTTGGGACAGACCTTATTTGGGACAGACCTTAAATGGGACAGACCTAAGATGGGACAGACCTTAGATGGGACAGACCTTAGATGGTACAGACCTTAGATGGGACAGACCTTAGATGGGGAAGACCTTAGATGGGACAGACCTTAGATGGGACAGACCTTCGATGGGACAGACCTTCGATGGGACACACCTTAAATGGGACAGACCTTAAATGGGACAGACCTTTGATGAGACAGACCTTATTTGGGACAGACCTTAGATGGGACAGACCTTAAATGGGGCAGACTTTGTTTGGGACAGACCTTAGATGAGACAGACCTTAGATGGGACAGACCTTAGATGGTACAGACCTTAAATGGGACAGACCTTAGATGAGACAGACTTTAGATGGGACAGACCTTAAATGGGGCAGACTTTGTTTGGGACAGACCTTAGATGAGACAGACCTTAGATGGGGCAGACCTTAAATGGGACAGACCTTAGATGAGACAGACCTTAGATGGGACAGACCTTAAATGGGGCAGACTTTGTTTGGGACAGACCTTAGATGAGACAGACCTTAGATGGGACAGACCTTAGATGAGACAGACCTTGGATGAGACAGACCTTGGATGAGACAGACCTTAGATGGGACAGACCTTAGATGGGACAGACCGTAAGTGCGTTGTCGGAGCGTAACCACGTGATGGAACAAGCTTGATGAAAACATGTCCAATTGTAACACCAAAGTTTTGATTGACCACAAGCCATTACCACGCCCGGGACACGTGAGAATGACTGGGACTTGTGGGGTCGACCGTGACATGTCGAGTCCAGAAGTTCATGGCATGATCCACAGTTTTGTTCAATGTTGTCTGTCATATTGGTTGCTTAAAAATATTAAAAATAATGAGATGTTCTGCTAAAATTTCAGCACTAAAGTTTGTGGTTTAAAAAAGCCGTTATTTTATGTATCACTCCAGAGAGACATCAAGTATTTTATTTATATTTTAGATTTTGTTTTTTTCTCTTAAAATTTCAGCAATAAATTTTGTGGTAAAATAAAATTATTTGAATTATGTGTTACAAGCTCAATCAAGCTTCCCGTCTCTTGTTCTTAAATAAGATCTGATAATTTTGTGTCCATAAATAAGATTTTATAATTTTGTGTTCATAAATAAGATTTTATAATTTTGTGTTCATAAATAAGATTTTATAATTTTGTGTTCATAAATAAGATTTTATAATTTTGTGTTCATAAATAAGATTTTATAATTTTGTGTTCATAAATAAGAT
>CAXITT010000876.1:124989-139877 GCA_964033795.1 Lymnaea stagnalis
CCCCCCCATCAACGTTTCGTAAAGTAGGCTAAAGAGGTTTCGTTGATCGTGCTTTCCTTGACAAACAAGAGGCGCAACTCATCAAAACATAGGCTGGCTTTGTAGTTGACTCAAGTACTCCAGGCTTACCTCCCTTGTATTAGATCCCATTGAACACACCGCGACGCATGATGGGAGAAGCCAGCGGAGAAGCCAAGCTGATGAAACACACGTGTATCTCTTTCATACAAATATTGGAAGATCCGGCGATTTTAGGAGGTGGAAAACAGTTGATAAAAAAACTGTTGAAAACTGAGTCTTAAACATCTTTCAAATTATGACCATGACTCCGTAAACCATTTCAGTTTATGACCATGACTCCGTAAACCATTTCAGTTGATGACCATGACTCGTGTCAGTGTTACCCAAAATGAGGTTATTTGCAAATTATTGGAAGAGTGATACACTATGTCTCTAATAGGGAACAGGATATTATTAGGTGATCAGGTTGGATGTGAGCCTGGCAACATTTCTCTGGGAAACCCTGGTCTATTTATAGCGTTGGCCTCTCGTCGACCTTCTGGCCAGCTTTAAATTTCTTCCTATTGTGATAATCAAAGTTAAAAAACAGGATATTAAAAAAATAAAAAATAAATAAATTTGACAAAATGAAGGGATATGCCGTTTGTTTGAGTTGCGAAACTTTGTGTACAATGAATAGCGTCTGTGGGTGGTGCGAGCCGCACCGGAAGGCATTCTAAGAGGGTGATGACATCCAAGAAGAAAAACTGCACATTTTGACAAAGCTTTTTGGAGAGTGTTTTATAAAAGGCGCAACAGGGTGACATCAGAACAGGGTGACAGCAGAAAAGGGTGGCATCAGAACAGGGTACCATAGGAACAGGGTGCCACAGGGTGACACCAGAACAGGGTGTCAACAGAACAGGGTGGCAACAGAACAGGGTGCCATCAGAACAGGTTGCCATCACAACAGGGTGCCATCAGAACACGGTGCCACCAGAACATGGTGCCATAGTAACAGGGTGCCATCAGAACAGGGTGCCATCAGAACAATGTGACATCAGAACAGGGTGCAATCAGAACCCGGTGCAATCAGAACAGGGCGCAACAGAACAAGGTGCCATCAGAACAGGGTACCATGAGAACTGAGCGCCACTAAAACAGGGTGCAAACAGAAGCTCTAGGGCCGATAAAAAGATGAGACCCGCTCTTATGAACCAAGAATTTTTGGGGCCCATTGAATAATAATCATGCCCTCTATTATGAGCCTGGAAGTTCTAAGACTTATGAACGTGAAATAAGTTAGATCAAAACCACAAGTAAGAATTTTACAAACATGCATATGGGAGCAGAAGATGGAACTCAAAACGTAAGTTCTACACCCCCAACAATTGGACAGTAGACCTATACCTCAAATTAGCAGTCAATAGAATACAACACTCGGCCAGTGGACCTACACATACAATACTCAGCCAGTAGACCTACACATACAACACTCGGCCAGTAGACCTACATATGCAACACTCGGCCAGTGGACCTACACATACAACACTCGGCCAGTAGACCCACACATACAACACTCGGCCAGTAGACCTACACATACAACACTCGGCCAGGAGACCTACACATACAACACTCGGCCAGTAGACCTACATATACAACCCTCGGCCAGTGGACCTACACATACAACACTCGGCCAGTAGACCTACATATACAACCCTCGGCCAGTGGACCTACACATACAACACTCGGCCAGTAGACCCACACATACAACACTCGGCCAGTGGACCTACACATACAACACTCGGCCAGTAGACCTACACATACAACACTCGGCCAGTGGACCTACACATACAACACTCGGCCAGTAGACCTACATATACAACACTCGGCCAGTGGACCCACTCCTAATGTCGTCTCTCAGATCGCGCGCCTATTTCTGTCCGTAGCGAGAATTGGATTGTCTGAACAGCAGCATTGCAGAGTCCGGAGGCGAGGGTTGGCCCACGAGGGCCGGGGCCCGTCTAGGGGCTGACATCTGCTCTACACTCATCCAATAAGGTCACGTGACCGCGGGGGCCAAACCCTTTCAATAAAACGAGTGTCCTGTCTCTGCCTGGCCTCCACCACCCACTTGGTGAAGCTAAAAAGGGGTGGGGGTGGGGTTGGAGGACAAAATCAGGGCCGTAGACAACTCTTCCCCTGGGGGCCTCACTTATCATCCGAGCATAATTACTCCGGACATCGGGTGTTTAAACAGGTCACTTATGTCCACAAGCCCTCGCGTGACCACGAGGGAGGGGGGCAACTGGGTTCGCTCAGCCCCTCCTCCCCTCCAGGGTGGCATACTTTCACCCGTGACTCCGTCAAGAGGAGCCCGTGATTTGCGTTGTATTGATGAGATATCGATCAGCGCGTGGTGGCCACTAGGTGGTCAAGCACCATGGTCCCACTGGTCAACATGTGACACATGCTTGGGGGGGGGGGAGGGAGCGCTAATGAACGTCTTCTTGTGGACGTAATGACGTCTTGAGAATGTGTTGTGACCAGTGGATACGTCTCTCATATCACCAGGGCCGGTGGATAAGTTTCCCATAGCACCAGGGACCTGTGGATAAGTTTCCCATTGCACCAGGGAGCGGTGGATAAGTTTCCCATTGCACCAGGGACCTGTGGATAAGTTTCCCATTGCACCAGGGAGCGGTGGATAAGTTTCCAGTTGCACCAGGGACCGGTGGATAAGTTTATCATTGCACCAGGGACCGGTGGATAAGTTTATCATTGCACCAGGGACCTGTGGATAAGTTTCCCATTGCACCAGGGAGCGGTGGATAAGTTTATCATTGCACCAGGGACCGGGGCCAGATTTAATAATGGTTATTCTTATTTGAACTGATACACACGCCAATAAATATTTATAAATGCCCAAACAGCCAATGGTATGGGACTCGCTCAACTATTGCAACTTTTAACTAGTTTTTAATAAGTTCTCTTGTTAAGGCGAGTTAAAAATTAAATAATAATAAAATAACAATAATTTTAAAAAAAAACAAAAAACAACTTCAATATCAGCTGTAACAGAGACAAAGCTTTAAATTTGGAAGAGAAAAACACATGTTAGAGTCACAAACGAAAACAGCGAAGCTAACAGTGAGTAGTAAGAGGTGTTGACATGCGTTTTATCGACAGGCAATGGCTCACTGGTAGACAGTGCTACACACAAATCATGGCTCACTGGTAGACAGTGCTACACACAAATCATGGCTCACTGGTAGACAGTGCTACACAAAAATCATGGCTCACTGGTAGACAGTGCTACGCACAAATCATGGCTCACTGGTAGACAGTGCTACGCACAAATCATGGCTCACTGGTAGACAGTGCTACACACAAATCATGGCTCACTGGTAGACAGTGCTACACACAAATCATGGCTCACTGGTAGACAGTGCTACACACAAATCATGGCTCACTGGTGGACAGTGCTACACACAAATCATGGCTCACTGGTAGACAGTGCTACACACATATCATGGCTCACTGGTAGACAGTGCTACACACATATCATGGCTCACTGGTAGACAGTGCTACACATATATCATGGCTCACTGTTAGACAGTGCTACACACATATCATGGCTCACTGGTAGACAGTGCTAAAAACACAAAGGAGAAGTAACATCGAATCTCTTCTCTAAAATGTGTCCTCATAATGCCAATGGACAAACAGCCAGTGTCGTAGTCATGTTGTGGGGACCGGCAATGTATGTCTTGGGGACCGGTAACGTATGGCTTGGGGACCTGCAATGTATGGCTTGGGGACCGGCAACGTATGGCTTGGGGACCGGCAACGTATGGCTTGGGGACCGGCAACGTATGGCTTGGGGACCGGCAACGTACCTGACAGGTTGTCAGGTATAAAAATGTTACCTATCCTTTGAGAACCACCGAATGGGCCAATCATTGATAACGTTTTCATGTGTAAATATATTCCCCATCGGTCGAGAGTCACAGAGGTAGCCCCACATTGCAACGGATGTCAGGGATACAAATGTCTCCTACCGTTTGAGAACCACCGAGTTAGCCGCACCATTGCCAACGTTTTCAGGGTTACAAAAGTCTCCTACCGTTTGAGAACCAGAGTAAGCTACACATTGCAACGGATGTTAGGGATACAGTTGTTTCCAACCATTTAAGAACCACCGAGTTAGCCGCACCACTGCCACCGTTGCCTGGGATTAACGGACAAATCTGTTTCCCCCGACTGGAGAGCGCGTCTATTAAACGCTTCATTACCATGATTAAAATATTGACTTCTGTCGGTCGACGATTATGTTCAACTATCGAATCGGGCGAATGATCGGGCGGGTGGGAGGGGGGAAGGGGCAGCTGAGAACCAGACAGGTTGCCGAGCGGACCAGTAAGGAGGATAATCCGCGGTGGATTTGTTGCTAGGCTATCCTCAGTTATCTCCCAAGAAACGGGTTTGTTTTAGCAGGTTGTTAAGGGGAGGTGGTGGTGGTATTTTTATTTTTAGCCTAGCCGTTCCATCAAGCAGTAATGAGTAAATATTGATGATATGAAACGGACGGACGGGATGGTTGGGCGTTGGAGGCATGGCTGGTCTTCTTGATTTGGTGTTGATGGTATGGTCCATTCGCTGGTGTTGATGGTGTGGCTGTTAGCAGACACTCTAGGTTTGGCGTTGATGGTGTGGCTGTTAGCAGACACTCTAGGTTTGGCGTTGATGGTGTGGCTGTTAGCAGACACTCTAGGTTTGGCGTTGATGGTGTGGCTGTTAGCAGACACTCTAGGTTTGGCGTTGATGGTGTGGCTGTTAGCAGACACTCTAGGTTTGGCGTTGATGGTGTGGCTGTTAGCAGACACTCTAGGTTTAGCGTTGATGGTGTGGCTGTTAGCAGACACTCTAGGTTTGGCGTTGATGGTATGGTCCATTCGCTGGTGTTGACGGTATGGTCCATTCGCTGGTGTTGATGGTGTGGTCCATTCGCTGGTGTTGACGGTATGGTCCTTTCGCTGGTGTTGATGGTGTGGTCCATTCGCTGGTGTTGATGGTGTGGTCCATTCGCTGGTGTTGACGGTGTGGCTCTTAGCAGACATTTTAGGCTTGGTGTTGATGGTGTTGCCCATTCTCTGGTGTTGATGGTGTTGCCCATTTTCTGGTGTTGATGGTGTTGCCCATTCTCTGGTGTTGATGGTGTTGCCCATTCTCTGATGTTGATGGTGTTGCCCATTCTCTGGAGTAGATGGTGTTGCACATTCTCTGGTGTAGATGGTGTTGCCCATTCGCTGGTGTAAATGTTGTTGCCCATTCGCTGGTGTAGATGGTGTTGCCTGATTCTGTCACCCACTGGGACAACCAACCGTTCACGCCATGGCATGTGCTGGTGTAACAGAGACCTACATTTTTTCAATCTAAAATTCTCTCAAACCTATTATCTGTGTCTTATGACCTGCAAGTTATGCAGGATGAAGGTCTGCGTCTTATGTCCTACAAGTTATACAAGATGAAGGTATGTGTCTTATGACCTACACGTTATGCAGGACGAAGGTCTGTATCTTATAACCTACAAGTTATACAAAATGAAGGTCTGTGTCATATGACCTATAAGTTATACAAGATGAAGGTCTGTGTCTTATGACCTACAAGTTATACAAGATGAAGGCCTGTGTCTTATGACCTACAAAAAGTTATACAAGATGAAGGCCTGTGTCTTATGACCTACAAAATGCTATACAAGATGAAGGCCTGTGTCTTATGACCTACAAAAAGTTATACAAGATGAAGGCCTGTGTCTTATGACCTACAAAAAGTTATACAAGATGAAGGCCTGTGTCTTATGACCTACAAAAAGTTATACAAGATGAAGGCCTGTGTCTTATGACCTACAAGTTACACAAGATGAAGGTCTGCGTCTACGGAACTGAGAGCCTAAAATCTTTCAAAGGGAACAAGTTCACGTGAATCAAACCACCCTTAATCAAACGACCCTTAAAAACAATTGTATTCGTATAAAGCATTTATACAATTTAATAACAAGGTATTAGTGACCCCCACCCCCTCTGGCAACTGCACATAGTCCCCTCCCCCGGAACTATTTTAATATTCTAATGACCCACCTGCTTTTATAACGCAGATTTATTTTACCAAATATTTCCAAAAAAAAAACCAACTGAAAATATTACGCAACAAACGCACTGGCGATATTTTAAACAAAGAAAAAGAATCTCATTTAGAGCAGTTATAAAGGAGTTCTGTTTCGTTAAATCAGTGTATGAATAGCTCTGCTTTGATATTTACACGATGTTGGAGTAAATCCCATTGTATATGATTTTCGAACAATAATTGTATGAATATCGCTGTTAAGGATATTTAGACGCTGGCTGAGTGAGGCGTTGTGAGGGATGTTGCCACGATGACTGTTTGAGCACCCCTGTAGCTAATACTTCAACAATGATTGTTTGTGTACTCCTGTCAAAGCTATTCCCACACTTTTTGTAGGAGTCCCTATCTTTGGGATATTCCAACACTGATCGTAAACCCAGATCCCCATGTAGAGGTGAGAAATTGCAGACCACCTGTGCACGTGTGTGGGTGGGGGGGGGGTGGAAAGGGGGAGGGTGGAGTAGGAGTCCCTATCTTTGGGATATTCCAACACTGATCGTAAACCCAGATCCCCATGTAGAGGTGAGAAATTGCAGACCACCTGTGCACGTGTGTGGGTGGGGGGGGGGTTGAAAGGGGGAGGGTGGGGCTCGACGTACGGACATGAACCTGTCAGGTGAATTGTTCCGAACCAGGTTTTGTTCGAGACACCTGTCAGTGCTGATCCCGCCCAGGTTGCGAAGGGAGAAGCCGGTTATCATGTCGTTATCCTCATCACACAACACAGGGCAGGGACAGAGATGAGAGAGGCGCCCGGAGTGGGGGGGGGGAGGGTGAGGGGAGGGCAACAGTTTAAGTCCAACTCATTTAACCAGGCAAAGTACAGGATTGACGTTAGAATTTGACCGGGTCGGCGTGACCTATGTTAGCAGTTTGGGCAGCAAGGACGCGATCAAATTAAGGATCAAATTAAGATCAAATTACTGATCAAGTTAAGAATGGAGATCACATGCAGCTCAAAGTATGGGAGTCACACAGATCAAAGTAAGGGAGTCATACATATCAAAGTATAGGAGACATAGAGATCAAAGTATGGGAGTCATAAAGATCAAAGTGAGAAAGTCATCACGATCAAAGTATGAGAGCCATACAGATAAAAGTAAGTGAGTCATACATTTCAAAGTATAGGAGTCATACAGATCAAAGTGTGGGAGTCATACAGATCAAAGTATGGGAGTCATACATTTAAAATATGGAAGTCATACAGATCAAAGTGTGGGAGTCATACAGATCAAAGTATGGGAGTCATACAGATCAAAGTATGGGAGTCATACATATCAAAGTATGGGAGTCATACATATCAAAGTATGGGAGTCATACATATCAAAGTATGGGAGTCATACATATCAAAGTATGGGAGTCATACAGATCTACTTATTTTAATTTTACTTAATAATTATTTTTTTTTAGGAGAAGGGGTGGGTCTACAAGTGGAATATGACATCTTGGCATTGCTGAACACCTCAAGTATAAATGCTGACACCTCAAGTATAAATGCTGACACCTCAAGTATAAATGCTGACACCTCAAATATAAATCAGACTTAGGCTTATCATACCTGAAATTAAGACGCTATTGGGGATTAGCGGAAGCTTTGCTAAAAAATTAAGCATACAGTAAAAATCTATCACAAATTACGTCACGCAAAACATGACCTTTTCAGACTCCCCACCACACCCCTGTCACAAAGTGTCACACATTCTCCCCCCCCCCCCTTAGTGTCACTTCCCCCCCAAAAAAAATCAAAACATATTTAACCCCCCCACACCCCTGTCACAAAGTGTCACACATTCTCCCCCCCCCCCCTTTAGTGTCACTTCACACCTAAAAAAAATCAAAACATATTTACACTTTTCATAACTAAACTAAGATTTTATTTTATTCTTTAACATTGTCCCCAACAGAGATTAAGATGTGGCGTTATTAGAAGACTGCGACGTCAAGCACAAAACAACAAAGTCCGCCCCGAGCCGAATGGAAATTGGCCACAACTGTTTTAGCGGCCTTTTGCCATATGCGCGGATATTGTGCGCGACTGAGTTTCACAATATACCTGTAATAACGAAGGGGCAATGTCGACTTTAAAGTAAAGTTGTTGATTTAATATTTGAATTAAATTAATTGAATAAAGATTTTTTTTTATAATTAGACAATTTTAGATTTAAAATTTTTTTGGACACCCCTCCCTCTCCTCCCCGTCTCTGTCACAAAGTATAACAAAATTCTCGACCCCCCACCCCCCCCACCCCCTGAGCGTGACGTAATTTGCGAACGCCCTGTAAAACTGTGCCGTTCAGATGCTGACATAAAGGACGAGTCTAAAAGGCAGACAGCTTTCAATGAGTTGGGACAATCATGAACTTCAGAATGACTGCAGGTATTGGATTGGATTACACTTATTGTGGTGGGGGGGGGGGGTTGAGGACGGTGGTCAATTCTGACGAGATTGGGCAACCAATTAATTTAAATATCATGTGGTCCAACCCTTGCTTAATTTACGACCACAATGCCATGCGCCTGGCGTTCCGTTGACTCCTTTATTATGTGAGACTTGTGGGAGAGCTCAGAGGCAGACTCTTAAACTACTCTTTTGGGCCCTCAAACACACGTTAACACAATCAACAGATATTTAAGTCCAAGCTTCATACCAGGATCCACTTGGGTGAGGGCTTAATCTCTTGGAGCAAAAGCTGACTCGCAATGGATTGGAGTTCAATCTATACTAGACGTGTGTGTGTGGGCTTCCTGCATGACTGAGAATGACAATATCATAGAAATCAATGTGTCCATTATAACATGTCGTCATTGTAAAACCAACAAAGACATTTGGAATCCAAAGCGAGATTCGAACCACGATTCGAATGAGCAGCCACAAGTCTCTGTTGACTGTCACTCAGGGGATGATCAGCCACAAGTCTCTGTTGACTGTCATTCAGTGGATGATCAACATTTATATGGACTTACAAAAATAATTGCAGTTGACAAATAGTGCAGGACATCAACACTGACATATAAGAAGAGGTGATATTAAAAAAATGTGAGCTTTATTGTGTGACATTTTTCATACGACTTTTGTGTGTGACCAAGTCCACCCCCACCCCCTGTTGTTGGTCGTCCTTTCCACGCAAAGATGACCAACGTGATTTTCAACTTGATTAGCAGCCCTCACTTGAGTTGTGCGTTGTCTAAAGTGAGGGAGAGTTGCTCAATTCGTCAGCCTCACTCTCTCGTCCTTGCCTATTTAATGCAATGGCAAGTCATTGTCAAGACGACTGGAAATGGGCCAGGATGCAGCAGATGGCCAGCATTGTGTTTATGTGTGTTTCATTGTAATCTTTATGCGTCTTACGTCACAGGAGTTGTCATAAGATTCTTTGTGTCAGTGTCATACCGCCTCCGGGATGCCATTTCCGGGTTTGGTTTCAGATCCTGCCTTCTCTCCGATAAGTTTCCGTCCAGGGATAACGTGTCCCAGGGTTTTCCCTTACATCCACGTGGTGGACGCAATGTCATCCTAGCTTGAACAAATGTCTCACGAGTTGGACACAACTAGTCGCCGATAATGGATATGAGGCTTGGGTGGCGGTCAAAACCCTTGCCCAGGATTTAAGCTACACGGCCCTGAGATAGCCGCTCCTAGGCGGCCGTTTCGTCCCCGCTACGTACTGACCGAACAACTCCCTGGGCGGTGGAGGGGGGGGAAGTAACGCAACGCCCTTACCCCGGAGAGGAAGCAGAGCCGTTCAGACCCAAGGAGAGTGGATCGCGAACGCTTTAAACGCAGCGTTTTCAGTCGACCGGACATCCCCTAGGCAAGGGGGGGGGTTTCCGGTATGCTTCCGCATGGTCTGGCGGCGGGAAAATCCGGCGTCGGCTCGTGTGGGAGGGGGTTGCCGGGAAGGGTATTAAGAGCTCACGCTCGACGACCCACCGATGCCATCTCCAATGAGACGTTGGACACAATGCAGACATATTTTTAACAACATGTCTCGCAAGACGTAGCACTGTCGCTTTTCTAGCAAGTGGTATTATTTTAGGTCCTGTCTGAAGTTGAGATTATGGCACATGCTTGTGTCAAATGACTCTGTCACATTCTCGTGTCAAATGATTCTGTCACATGCTCGTGTCAAATGATTCTGTCACATGCTCGTGTCAAATGATTCTGTCACATGCTCGTGTCAAATGATTCTGTCACATGCTCGTGTCAAATGATTCTGTCACATGCTCGTGTCAAATGATTCTTTCTCATACTCGTGTCAAATGATTCTGTCACATGTAAGAGGGAAAACAAGCACAGCAGGTTGTCACATTGTAACACGGTGTGTAGTGGCGTAACTAGGGTTTTGTCGCCCCTCTTCTATGAAAAACAACAGAGAGATTCATGGGTTAATATTGATGTGCTTATGGGAGGTTAATATTGTTGTAGATTTCTAGGGTTAAGCCTAGTATTTGTCAGAGAGATTATAAGGGTTAATATTGGTATAGATTTTTAGGATTAGGGCTAGTATATGTCAGGGAGATTATAGGGTTAATATTGGTGTAGATTTCTAGGATTAAGGCTAGTATATGTCAGGGAGATTATAGGGTTAATATTGGTGTAGATTTCTAGGATTAAGGCTAGTATATGTCAGGGAGATTATTAGGGTTAATATTGGTGTAGATTTCTAGGATTAAGGCTAGTATATGTCAGGGAGATTATAGGGTTAATATTGGTGTAGATTTCTAGGATTAAGGCTAGTATATGTCAGGGAGATTATAGGGTTAATATTGGTGTAGATTTCTAGGATTAAGGCTAGTATATGTCAGGGAGATTATTAGGGTTAATATTGGTGTAGATTTCTAGGATTAAGGCTAGTATATGTCAGGGAGATTATAGGGTTAATATTGGTGTAGATTTCTAGGATTAAGGCTAGTATATGTCAGGGAGATTATAGGGTTAATGTTGGAGAAGGTAAAGGAGACTAGCCAACAGGTACAACGTCTGATCTTTGATATGTCAGCTGTAGACGTGACACGCGTTGAACCAGGTGAGGTTAGCGGGGGCGCTGGCTAAGGAGGGGCGGGGGCTTGTAGCGGGGTGGCGTTGGGGACTTGGGGGAAGGAGTCGGAGGGGAGGTTTGCAGGTGATAAAGTCAAGTGAGACCAATCCCTGCACATCTTCTCTAATTACGATTGAATCATGCTTTTCTGTTTATTATTGCTGGATGGTCACGTGATCAGGCTGTGTAGTATATTTTTAGCCCGTCACGTCCGCGGACGATCAAGCTTTAGCGATTTTAAATTCTGAAAGATCAGGGTGTGTGTGTGTGTGGGGGGGTGTGGGTGTGTGTGTGGTGTGTTTGTGGGTGGGCGTGTGTGTGGGGGGTTGGGTGTGTGGGGGTTGTGTGTGTGTGGAGTGTGTGGGTGTGTGTGGGGTTGGGTGTGTGTGGGGTTGTGTGTGTGGGGGTTGGGTGTGTGTATGGAGTGTGTGGGTGAGTGGGGGGGTGTGGGTGTGTGTGTGGTGTGTTTGTGGGTGGGCGTGTGTGTGGGGGGTTGTGTGTGTGGGGGTTGTGTGTGTATGGAGTGTGTGGGTGTGTGTGGGATTGGGTGTGTGTGGGATTGTGTATGTGGGGGTTGTGTATGTGTATGGAGTGTGTGGGTGTATGTGGGGTTGTGTGTGTGGTGTGTTTGTGGGTGGGCGTGTGCGGGTTGGGGGGGTTGTGTGTGTGTGGTGAGTGTTTGTGTGTGTGTGTGGTACATATTGGATACTTCATATACGCGTGTGGTTGTACATATTAGATTTCATATTGTAAACATTCCCAACACTTCCGGTCTATTACATTATATATCAAGACAAATAAATGTTATTTATGCAACCAAAATATTGTCTAAAAAGAGTTTCCGGATAACTACCTTGAAGATAGAGACAGAGATGAGCTGCTCGTATGGCTGGTTTTTTGGCATTGTTTGTTTTCCAGTGTTTTTGTCTGTTTGTTTATTTGTTTATATGTCTGTTTCTCAATGTGTTTTTTTTTTCTGTCTGTTTCTCAGTGTTTTTAACTGTTAAAATGTCTGTTTCTCAGTATTTTTGTAGATTTTTTTTTCTTTCTCTGCGTTTGTCTGTTTTTTTCTCTGTGTGTTTGCATGTTTGTATGTCTGTTTATCTGTGTGTTTTTCAGTGTGCTCTCAAGTCCTCCGGACCCACCCACTCACCCCCACCCCCTTGACTTCCATTCACATGTTCTTTAAATGGTCTTTGCAGCCAATCCCACCCCGGGGGACATTCAATCTCAGTTGTCCACGACTGGACACGTCTGCTGCTGGAGGTGGAGGGCGAGGGAGCTGGTGGTGGTCTTGGACGGGAGAAAGGGGGGGGGGATAACATCCTAACAGGGATCATAGATCAATGCTCCGTGTCTGGAACTGACCATTAAGCCACGACGAAGTTGTCCTCCGCTAAATGCCCCCATTTTTACACTGAAAGCGATTGTTACCACAATTAGCTCTATTCTCTCCCCGACTGGTCACAACAACAAAATGGCGGGCACTTTTTCAAATAGGTTTGCTTCGTAAAGCAGTTGCCAATTTTTATGTTTAATTTCTGTAAAAAAAAAATTTGTAAAAGCTTAATTTTCATTAAAACTAGTTCATCACTACATTCCACTTTTCAAAATGTAGTTTTTTCTGCAACGAATAAATTCAGAAATTATTTGTTCAAAAAATTAAGCGAAACGTATTAAAATGAAACAAAACAAAAAAATAATTTTATGTTAAAAAAAGTAGAGCATAAATGTCTAGACGAGCGAGCAGACGATCTGAAATGTTCACGTGATTTACAAACAATTTAAAGTCGTTCGTTTTATCGTTTTATTTTGTGAACCTCCGTTAAATTAATAACGCTGTTTCTTTCCGTGCATGCAGGTTGAACTTTTTCACTTGACAGAAACGAACGTGCAACTATTTTGAAATGGGCAAAAATGAAGCAGACGCGCCAGTGTTTCTGTCAAAACGAGGCTGAAACTAAATCCGGTCGAGCAGAACATTTGGTTGGTTGTTTGATTTCCTCAGAAGAGTTTTGTGTGTGCCCGTTGTGACACTGGCACGAGACGTGTGACGTGTGGTTTCTGACACTGACACGAGACTTGGGACGTGTGGGTTCGGACACTGACAGGAGACTTGTGACTTGATGCTGGGGTTTGATGAGAATGAACACGATGGCTGGTTTAGTGGGGGTTGTAGCCATGGTCAACTATCGTGTTTTATTAGGTCAGTTCTAAACCATACAGTGGAGCCTTGTACACCCTAAGACCTTTAGAAATACTTGATGATGACCCATGACCTATACTAATCCCTGATTGTGACCTATGGCCTAGAGAGTTGAAAGATTCTGACCTATGACCTATACACTTGCACGATTCTGACCTGAATCTATGACCTATAAAGTTGCATGATATTGACCTATTTCTGATACAGTTGCATGATTCTGACCTATGATCTGTAAACTTGCATGATTCTGACCTATGACCTAAACAGTTGCATGACTCTGACCTTTGACCCTTCAAACTTAAAGTAAATCCAAACCCCGGGTATTTCAACTCTGACGTCAGAGGTTTGTTCAAGTTTGTTAACACTAATATTGGCGCCACGCCGACCTAAGTGCGCCCCCCCCCCTGGCGTCATATTACCTGCCATAAATATCACGTCCTCGCGTGATAAGCGTCTTGAGAGAATATCATAATGAGATAAGCGAGTCCGCGATTGATACCCTACTATCATACCGCCCGTAAAAAGAACCTGTTTAAAACATTACGGCGCGAGCCATCTCACCAACAAACAAACAAAAAAACCCAACTCATGCCGTTTGCTTTGGTAAAGTCGTCTGGCAGATTAACTACAGAGCAGTCGCGTAACGTGGAGAGAGGTTTAGTGAAGTGTTGACTCGCAGTTGAAAAAAATGTCGATATCAGCACCATCAGCAGTTACGATATGAAAGTGTGGACAGGGGGGGGGGTGGTGAGATTGATGAGATTTACCCGCAAAGTGGTTTCAAATTCTGATAGCTGTCCCACCTTTGAGTTTGTCGGTCAGCGATCTTTTAGTCACAAGTTTAAGCCATCGAGTCAGAAACTCGATTCATAAGTCAATGAGTCAGTTACTCGATTCGTCAGTCAGCAAGTCAGTCACTCGATTAGTAAGTCAGCGAGTTAGTTACTCGATTCGTAAGCCAATGAGCCAGTTACTCGATTCATCTGTCAATGCTGAGCCAGTTACTCGATTCATATGTCAATACTGAGTCAGTTACTCGATTCATAAGTCAGCGAGTCAGTTACTCGATTCGTAAGTCAATGAGTCAGTTACTCTATTCGCAAGTCAGCGAGTCAGTTACTCGATTCGTAAGAAAATTAGTCAGTTACTCCATTCGTAAGCCAATGCTGAGTCAGTCTTTTTTGTTTTTAAAAATTCCTATACGGTAACTACTTATCACAACCTGCATTAAGTCGGCCGTGATGATCGATCTAAGAGATCGATAGGCGATTGAGCAGATGTGTACGAAGGTAACAGGAACATCAAGCGATGACGTTTTCAAGGATTTTTTTCATTTTTATTATTTTATTTTACAACTACAGAGCTGGCCAGGTGCATGCGATTGGGATGGGGGGGGGGGGTGGGGAGTCGGGGGGTCGGGGGGTGGGGGCCGGGGGGTGGAGGCCGTGGGGTGGGGG
>CAXITT010000876.1:140429-151518 GCA_964033795.1 Lymnaea stagnalis
CTCTGACGTGTTCTGTGTCTGGTGTGTGAGGCAAGTCATCTCTGACGTGTTCTGTGTCTGGTGTGTGAGGCAAGTCATCTCTGACGTGTTCTGTGTGAGTGTGTGTGCATGTGTGAGTGTGTGTGCATGTGTTAATATGTGTGCATGTGTTAGTGTGTGTACACATGTGAGTGTGTGTGCATGTGTGAGTGTGTGTGCATGTGCATGTGTGAGTGTGTGTGTATGTGCATGTGTGAGTGTGTGTGTATGTGCATGTGCATGTGTGAGTGTGTGTGCATGTGTGAGTGTGTGTGCATGTGTGAGTGTGTGTGCATGTGTTAGTGTGTGTGCATGTGTGAGTGTGTGTGTGTGCATGTGTTAGTGTGTGTGCATGTGTTAGTGTGTGTGCATGTGTGAGTGTGTGTGCATGTGTGAGTGCATGTGTGTGTGTGTGTGCGTGTGTGAGTGTGTGTGCGTGTGTTAGTGTGTGTGTGCATGTGTGAGTGTGTGTGTACGTGTGTGAGTGTGTGTGCACGTGTGACACACACACACACACACTGTGTGTGTGTGTGTGTGTGTGTGTGTGTGTGTGTGTGTGAGTGTGTGTGCGTGTGTGAGTGCATGTGTGTGTGTGTGTGCATGTGTGAGTGTGTGTGCATGTGTTAGTGTGTGTGTGCATGTGTTAGTGTGTGTGTACATGTGTTAGTGTGTGTGCACGTGTGAGTGTGTGTGTATGTGTGAGTATGTGTGTGTGTGAGCATGTTTGAGTGTGTGTGCATGTGTGAGTTTGCATGTGTGAGTGTGTGTGTGCATGTGTGAGTGTGCATGTGTGCATGTGTGGGTGGGTGTGTGCATGTGTGAGTGTGTGTGTGTGTGTGCATGTGTGAGAGCGTGTGTTTGTGCATGTGTGGGTGCTTAAGTGAGTAGGTGTTAGGGGGCATGTTAAGATGCATGTGTGAACGTATGTGTGGATGTATATGTGAACATATGTGTGGGCATATGTGTAGAGGTATGTGTTGATGCATGTTTATATGCTTGTTTGAATGCATGCGTGTGGGGGCGTGTGTGGGGGCGTGTGTGGGGGCGTGTGTACATGTATGCCAACGTGTATGTGTATATGCGTGTAAATGTGCGTGGGTAAAAGTTTGCGTTAATATATTAGGGTGTATGTATATTTGAATGGATGGTATGTGTATGCGTGCGTGTGTGCTAGTGTGGGTAAAGGCAGCCCCGGGGGAGGGGGCTGTCCACAACTCACATACTTGTTTTGAGTAAAGGCGGCCCCGTGGGGCGGGGGGGGGGCTTTCCTCAGCTCACAGGCATGTTTTGAGTAAAGGCGGCCCCGTGGCCGGGGGGGGGAGGGGGGCTGTCCACAACTCACATGCTTGTTTTGAGTAAAGGCGGCCCCGTAGGGGGGGGGCTGTCCACAACTCACATACTTGTTTTGAATAAAGCTTAAGATCTGAGTTGACTGGTTTTCTTACTAAACAGAAGTAGACACAGTCAAAAATGTTACTATAAAGCTGGTGTGTGAAGAGAGGATGAACAGAGCAGGATTAGAGGAGGAGGGTGGGAGGAGTATTGGATGAAGAAGGATTGAGAAGTACTGGGGGAGGAGAATTGGGAGGATAATTGGAGGAAACCGAAAGGGTGATGGAGGAGTATGCATAGAGTATTGGAAATTACTTCCTTCTTAAAAATAAGCATCCACTTTTAAGTGACGGAAATGAATTAAAAAAAAATAATAATAAAATCTTGAAAGAGACTTTAGTAGTGTTGTTAATATGGATCAGTGAAGTTTGTTTAAACGGCATGACTGCTTTTAACCACGATTATTGCATTGAGACATGTGGCATTGAGATCTTTGATGGGAACAAAGTATTATGTTTTTTTTTAAACAGAACATAGAAAACAGCTAACGAATCAGCACATTGCGATAAGATGTGGTACCTAGATAACTACGGTAGACCTAACAAGGGGGAGATTACTGGCACGTGGCAGCTGGAAGAGTTATTTAAGGGGAAGAAATAAAGTCTGCACAATCTTCAGAAAACTAATTGTTGGGTTGTTTCTACACGCAAACCCGAGTGCTGTATTCGATTAGTAAGCCATTCAAATCAGAAGTGCTGTATTCGATTAGTAAGCCATTCAAAGCCAAAAGTGCTGTATTCCATTAGTAAGCCATTTAAAGCCAAAGAGCTCTATTCGATTAGTAAGCGATTCAAAGCCAAAGTGCTGTATTCTATTAGAAAGCCATTTAAAGCCAAAGTGCTCTATTCGATTAGTAAGCGATTCAAAGCCAAAGTGCTGTATTCTATTAGTAAGCCATTTAAAGCCAAAGTGCTGTATTCGATTAGTAAGCGATTCAAAGCCAAAGTGCTGTATTCTATTAGTAAGCCATTCAAAGCCAAAGTGCTGTATTCGATTAGTAAGCAATTCAAAGCAGAGTGATGTATTCGATTGGTAAGCGATTCAAATCAGAAGTGCTGTATTCCATTAGTAAACCATTCAAAGCTGACGTGCTGTATTCGATTAGCAAGCCATTCAAATCAGAAGTGCTGTATTCGATTAGTAAGCGATTCAAAGCCGAGTGCTGTATTCGATTGGTAAGCCATTCAAATCAGAAGTGCTGTATTCGATTAGTAATTAGTAAGCGATTCAAAGCCGATGTATGTAATATTGGTAGTTTATTAACAGTTACGATCAAGTATCATTCCTATCTGGTACAGTTTATTACACAGTTATGATCAAGTATCATTCCTAGCTGGTACAGTTTATTACACAGTTACGATCACGTATCATTCCTAGCTGGTACAGTTTATTACACAGTTACGATCAAGTGTCATTACTAGCTGGTACGGTTTATTCAATGGAAGGCGTGGCAAGAAATTACCTTGTAAATTAACCAAATGTTTCAATCAAGTGTTATGTATTGTTCAAGCTCATAATGACGTAGAATTCCTTGCATGAATTGTGCACAAACCAAAAACAGGGGTGCCACTATCTCCCACACAATCCCACACTGCCACACACGCCCATATATGCCCCCAAACCAATCACCTCACACATATCACACCTCACACATACCACACCTCACACATACGATTGACAAAGAATTTTACATACCCAAATGTCTTCGACAAACAGTCTGACATACACAAAAATCTTCGACAAATATTCTGACATACACAAATGTCTTCGACAATACTTTCAAATACACAAATGTCTTCGACAGCAACCCCACAATTAAACATCTCACCACACACACACCCTCTCACATATCCACACAACTCCCTCACAGACACACAACCTCCCAACATATCCACACAATTCCTTGACAGACACACACCCTCCCACATATCCACGTAACTCCCTCACAGACAAACACCCTCCCACATATCCCTCACATACACACATACCCTCCCACATATCCACACATATCCCTCACATACACAAACCCTCCCACACATCCACACAGCTCCCCCCACACCACATGTTCTATCAGTACTGAGGACCATGTCGTTTGATTACATCAATTATGTAAATCCTAGAAAGTTGCTTCGACTTGCCTAATTTCCCTCTTAATTCCCTGGCAGGCCACACGGGACGCCGTCAATCAAATTAATACACCCATGGACCCGGGCATCTGTTGGCCTGTGTGTGTGTTTGTATTGTCCCGAGCTCGTATGCGTGTGTGTTTGTGAAGCTGACTGTTTCGATGTTATTTGTGCTCTTGTATTTGCACTTTTGTGATTGTATGGTTTATGTAAATGATGTGTAAGTTGGTAGAGTTTTGTGATTGTATTTTGTATGTATGTGTAATTTTAAGTTCGTAGAGTAGTATGTTTGATAAGGCGTATGCATAGTTGTACGCCTGTGTACGTTTGTCCTGGCGCAACAGTATGTTTGTATAATTATATGTTTGCATAGTTCTATGTTTCTATATTTGTAAAGTTCTTTATTTGTATAGTTCTATGTTTGTATAGTTCTATGTTTGCATAGTTGTATCTTTGCAAAGTTCTATGTTTGTATAGTTCTATGTTTGCATAGTTGTTTCTTTGCAAAGTTCTATGTTTGTATAATTGTTTGCTACGTTCTAAGAGTACGCAACTTCGAAGAATGTTGTGTTCAATAGTCGTGTACATTTGGAGTACATATCATTCAATATTATCCATCCCAACTGGGCACGTGTACATTGTACACACGATCATTGTACACACGATCTTAATAGTCAAAGACATTCTCACCAGTAAGTCACCTAACAACGGCAGTCTCACCAATAAGTCACCTCAACAAGACATTCTCACCAATAAGTCACCTCTTTATCTACAGTCTCACCAATAAGTCACCAAAAGAAAGACAGTCTAATCAATAAGTCACCCCAAGAAAGACCATAACAACGACCGTCTCACCAATAAGTCACCATAACAACGGCAGTCTCATCAATAAGTCACCCAACAACGACAGTCTCACAAATAAGTCATAATTACAACGGCAGTCTCATCAATAAGTCACCTCAACAACGACAGTCTCACCAATAAGTCACCGCAACAACGACCGTCTCATCAATAAGTCAACTCACTACGACAGTATCATCAATAAGTAACCATAACAACGACAGTCTCACCAATAAGTAACCATAACAACGACAGTCTCACCAATAAGCCACCTCAACTACGACAAACACATCAATAAGTAACCATAACAACGACAGTCTCACCAATAAGTCACGCCAAGAATGACAGTCTCAACAACAATTCACCTCAACAAGACATTCTCACCAATAAGTCTTCTCTTTATCGACAGTCTCACCAATAAGTCACCCCAAGAAAGACTGTCTCATCAATAAGTAACCATAACAACGACGGTCTCATCAATAAGTAACCATAACAACGACAGTCTCATCAATAAGTCACCATTACAACGGCAGTCTCATCAATAAGTCACCTCAACAACGACAGTCTCACCAATAAGTAACCATAACAACGACAGTCTCACCAATAAGTCACCATTACAACGGCAGTCTCATCAATAAGTCACCTCAATAACGACAGTCTCACCAATAAGTCACCATAACAACGACAGTCTCCTCAATAAGTAACCATAACAACGACAGTCTCATCAATAAGTCACCATAAAAACGACAGTGTCATCAATAAGTCATAATAACAACGACAGTCTCACCAATAAGTCACCATAACAACGACAGTTTCATCAATAATTCACCATAATAACGACAGTCTCACCAATAAGTCACCATAAAAACGACAGTCTCAACAATAAGTCACTATAACAACGACAGTCTCACCAATAAGTCACCATAACAACGACAGTGTCATCAATAATTCACCATAATAACGACATTCTCACCAATAAGTCACCATAACAACGACAGTCTCACCAATAAGTCACCATAAAAACGACAGTCTCACCAATAAGTCACCATAAAAACGACAGTCTCAACAATAAGTCACCATAAAAACGACAGTCTCAACAATAAGTCACCATAACAACGACAGTCTCACCCATAAGTAACCATAACAACGACAGTCTCATCAATAAGTAACCATAACAACGACAGTCACACCATTAAGTCACCATAACAATGACAGTCTCACCAATAAGTCACCATAACAACGACAGTCTCACCTATAAGTAACCATAACAACGACAGTCACACCATTAAGTCACCATAACAATGACAGTCTCACCAATAAGTCACCATAACAACGACAGTCTCATCAATAAGTCACCATAAAAACAACAGTCTCATCAATAAGTCACCATAACAACGACAGTCTCACCAATAAGTCACCATAACAACGACAGTCTCATTAATAAGTCACCTCAACGACAGTCTCATCAATAAGTCACCATAACAACGACAGTCTCATCATTAAGTAACCATAACAACGATAGTCTCACCAATAAGTCACCATAACAACGACAGTCTCATCAATAAGTCATAATGACAACGACAGTCTCATTAATAAGTCACCATAACAACGACAGTCTCATCAATAAGTCACCATAACAACGACGTCTCATCAATAAGTCACTATAACAACAACAGTCTCATCAATAAGTAACCATAACAACGATAGTCTCACCAATAAGTCACCATAACAACGACAGTCTCATCAATAAGTCATAATAACAACGACAGTCTCATTAAAAAGTCACCATAACAACGACAGTCTCATCAATAAGTAACCATAACAACGACACTCTCACCAATAAGTCACCATTAGAACGACAGTCTCACCAATAAGTCACCATAACAACGACGTCTCATCAATAAGTCACCATAAAAACAACAGTCTCATCAATAAGTCACCATAACAACGACAGTCTCACCAATAAGTAACCATAACAACGACAGTCTCATTAATAAGTCACCTCAACAACGACAGTCTCATCAATAAGTCACCATAACAACGACAGTCTCATCAATAAGTAACCATAACAACGATAGTCTCACCAATAAGTCACCATAACAACGACAGTCTCATCAATAAGTCATAATAATAACGACAGTCTCATTAATAAGTCACCATAACAACGACAGTCTCATCAATAAGTCACCATAACAACGACACTCTCACCAATAAGTCACCATAACAACGACAGTCTCATTAATAAGTCACCTCAACAACGACAGTCTCATCAATAAGTCACCATAACAACGACAGTCTCATCAATAAGTAACCATAACAACGATAGTCTCACCAATAAGTCACCATAACAACGACAGTCTCATCAATAAGTCATAATAACAACGACAGTCTCATTAATAAGTCACCATAACAACGACAGTCTCATCAATAAGTCACCATAACAACGACAGTCTCAACAATAAGTCACCATAACAACGAAAGTCTCATCAATAAGTAACCATAACAACGATAGTCTCACCAATAAGTCACCATAACAACGACAGTCTCATCAATAAGTCATAATAACAACGACAGTCTCATTAATAAGTCACCATAACAACGACAGTCTCATCAATAAGTCACCATAACAACGACACTCTCACCAATAAGTCACCATTAGAACGACAGTCTCACCAATAAGTAGCCATAACAACGACAGTCTCATTAATAAGTCACCTCAACAACGACAGTCTCATCAATAAGTCACCATAACAACGACAGTCTCATCAATAAGTAACCATAACAACGATAGTCTCACCAATAAGTCACCATAACAACGACAGTCTCATCAATAAGTCATAATAACAACGACAGTCTCATTAATAAGTCACCATAACAACGACAGTCTCATCAATAAGTCACCATAACAACGACGTCTCATCAATAAGTCACCATAACAACGACAGTCTCATCAATAAGTAACCATAACAACGATAGTCTCACCAATAAGTCACCATAACAACGACAGTCTCATCAATAAGTCATAATAATAACGACAGTCTCATTAATAAGTCACCATAACAACGACGTCTCATCAATAAGTCACCATAACAACGACAGTCTCACCATAAGTCACCTCAAAAACCACAGTGTCATCATAAGTCACCTTAACAACGATAGTCTCACCAATACGTCACCTCAACAATCACTTCAGCAATCATGTCACCATCTTCTTAAGAGCTCAAGTGGGTCAATACCAGCTTATTTCTTTTAGAAGCTGGATCCACTGGCACCCCGTCTCCGTAACTTTCAAGGCTCCGTAGAATTTCTTTGATGGGGCCACCAGCAAAGACAGGAGACCCCCTCAAGTGGCGCGGTCAAGGTCGTTTCGGGGATCGCTTGCAGGGGCGGAGTGAATGACCAGTGTAGAAGTGGCGGAGTCTCTGTCCAGTAATATTCTAACAATGACAACATTATCAAAGGTCCACCTCTCTGTCCAGTAATATTGTAACAATGACAACATTATCAAAGGTCCACCACTCTGTCCAGTAATATTGTAACAATGACAACATTATCAAAGGTCCATCTCTCTGTCCAGTAATATTGTAACAATGACAACATTATCAAAGGTCCACCTCTGTGACCAGTACTAATCCTAATTACGGTCCCGTGTATAGAGCAGCAGCGTTTCTCTGCTAACTTCACAACTATACGCCCCCCCCACCCCCGCCCATCGCTTCCTGATGGCCTTTAACTCCACCAATTTTATTACATTTCCTTTTTTTTTTTGCAACCCCCCCCCCCCCCCGTCAGACAACTTGCCCCCCCCCCCCCCCCCCCCCCCCCCCCCCCATGAGCCTCAGACCAGTTTGCTCCCTAAACCAATTCGTTTCACACGACCAATAAACCTACCACCCCGGTCCCACCCATTACGTTGTCCACTCTACTGTCACCAGGCTTGTGTCTTAAGCCGATGGTCACCGTCCCGCGAACTCGACCATCAGTGATGTACTTTTGGTACTCAGCAGGTTTATCACCCAAATGGCCATGAGTCAGTACAGAACTGGTCAGGTCTAGTTTGAACGTTGTCTAATCAATGGCACAACTGGGTGCTACGTTAGGGAAGCTGAGAGTCACAGCTGGGTGCTACGTTAGGGAAGCTGAGAGTCACAACAGGGTGCTACGTTAGGGAAGCTGAGAGTCACAACTGGGTGCTAAGTGAGGGAAGCTGAGAGTCACAGCTGGGTGCTACGTTAGGGAAGCTGAGAGTCACAACTGGGTGCTACGTTAGGGAAGCTGAGAGTCACAGCTGGGTGCTACGTTAGGGAAGCTGAGAGTCACAGCTGGGTGCTACGTTAGGAAAGCTGAGAGTCACAACTGGGTGCTACGTTAGGGAAGCTGTGAGCGTATTGTTAGACAATGTCTTTAAGAGCCCAATACAGTAATGATTCAGAACCTAGTATAGCAGTGATTGAAAGCCAAATATAGCAATCATTGAGAGCCCAGTGTAGCAGTGATTGAAAGCCCTTTATAGCAGTGATTGAGAGCCCAATATAGCAGTGATTGAGAGTCCCATATGGCCGAAATTTCAAGGGGTGTGCTGTGTACATATTCTTTCAAATCTAGAAGGTGTACCCAAGACCAGAACAAATTCTTGACACCAGTCATGGTCTAAATTTTAGTTAGCATTTTGCAAGACCTAAGGTGACTACCCTGAAATCTAAAGCTTAAGTTGATGACACCACACTGTGCACATGTGATAAAGTACATGATGCCCACTGTACACATGTGCCCAAGTCAATGACAGCTCAATGTATATATGTGCCCAAGTCAATGACAGCCCACTGTACACATGTGACAGAGTCAGTGACCGCCCTCTGTACACATGTGACTTGTGAAGTTCTCTGGCCTGTCATTTATCTTTAATGAAAATCCAGCCAATCGGAAACTTGATTAAATTGACCTTTAACCCTAAACCAATGAGGCTTTGGCCAATAACAAGGGAGGGGGGGTGAGGCCTGGACGATTTGTCTCAACACACTTGCAACGCTGCTCACCATTGACAAACACAGACTTGGCCACCGGCATATATCACAACAAACTCACCATTGACAAACACAGACTTTGCCACCGACATATATCACAACAAACTCACCATTGACATACACAGACTTTGCCCCCGACATATATCACAACAAACTCACCATTGACAAACACAGACTTGGCCACCGATATATATCACAACAAACTCACCATTGACATACAGACTTTGCCAGCGACATATATCACAACAAACTCACCATTGACAAACACAGACTTGGCCACCGACATATATCACAACAAACTCACCATTGACATACACAGACTTGGCCACCGACATATATAACAACAAACTCACCATTGACATACACAGACTTGGCCACCGACATATATCACAACAAACTCACCATTGACAAACACAGACTTGGCCACCGATATATATCACAACAAACTCACCATTGACATACACAGACTTGGCCACCGACAAATATCACAACAAACTCACCATTGACAAACACAGACTGCGCACCGACATACAACACAGACTTGGCCACCGATATATATCACAACAAACTCACCATTGACATACACAGACTTGGCCACCGACATATATCACAACAAACTCACCATTGACAAACACAGACTGGCCACCGACATATATCACAACAAACTCACCATTGACATACACAGACTTGGCCACCGACATATATCACAACAAACTCACCATTGACATACACAGACTTGGCCACCGACATATATCACAACAAACTCACCATTGACATACACAGACTTGGCCATATATCACATTGTCCGTAAACAGATTTATTAAAAAACACACTGACGAGCACACTGGCCAGCACACTGACCAGCACTTTTGCAGAGAAGGTTTTAGCTCGAACATACACCCAATAGCTTACTGTAATTTACAAACTTTGCATTACAGCTAATTTACACACAATGGTTTACAAGTAATTTAGACACAATAGTTTGCAGGTACTTTACAAACATTGGTTTACAGGTAATTTACACACAATGATTTACAGTGAACTTCTTGTCCCCTTCTCTTTTCTCTTGTCTCCCGGAGATGCTAATTGAATCACTCAAGGACTAATCATGGAGAAAAGAACTAACCGGAAGTTGTCCCGATCGCCCATTTCACGGTGCGCTTGGTTCTGTTGATGAATGGTCTTACCACAGGGTGACGAGCTCATCGCACCAGTTCCTTCCCTTGCATCCCACCAGCGGTGCTCATGTTGGGTTTTCTCCCTTGGTTGGTGGACGGCAGCATCTGTCCTCACCTGCCTGTTCATTCCGTCAATCCCTCCCCCCCCCGCGCCGGCCATTCTCTTCATGATGCAACTTTCCACTCGGTTACTTCCTACGCCCCTTTGTAATCCCATTCCCCTTTAGCCCAAACATTCCTTTGTTTCCCCTTACCGAATGGTTACTTTCTATCGTTGCCATCTGTATCGCTTTTTAATAATACTACAATCAATTACCAGTAACACATGATTTACCATGTATATTAGTGTATATA
Source organism: Lymnaea stagnalis (assembly GCA_964033795.1). NCBI lineage: Eukaryota > Metazoa > Mollusca > Gastropoda > Lymnaeidae > Lymnaea > Lymnaea stagnalis. The sequence goes on from CAXITT010000876.1 coordinate 151,362, forward strand.
TAATGAAACAAATCTTGAATTAACGCTCACACTTTCAGCACAGGGGGAAAGAACACTTCATGTTCAGACATGTAACAACAGTTGCAGTCATCTCTCTCTGACTTAACACCTCAGTCGAATCATATTTCTGGACATCAAGAATTAACGCGATTCGGGG
>CAXITT010000876.1:158924-172202 GCA_964033795.1 Lymnaea stagnalis
GGGGGGGGGGGGGGGGGGGGAGGGGGGGGAGGGAAGGAACGTCTCTTTGGTTTGTCGTGTCCGTGTTGGGGGAGGGAGGGATGTGGGGGGGTGGGGGGGGCGAAGGAGGGTCGCAAGTAGGACGAAGCTATAAACCTTTGGTTATAAGTGACACCATTTCTCAGAGGTCACGTACCTGGGTTATACGGCGACAAGTAGGTCAGGGGCAGTGGGTCACTTAACATTTGAAAAGTCAAGGTCAGACCGTGACGATCTAGGAGATCATGTTGTACAGGCGACGGCAATGATACATGTTGCACAACTAGGTCAGGGCATGCCAACCTAAGAGATCTTGCGAGGCAGTCAACTGGAATAATTCCAGGTCAAGTGACTAGTTCAGACCATGTCGCCCTAAGAGGGCATTCGAGGGCACTTATTCCAGGTCAGGTAACTAGGTCAGACCATGCAAACCCAAGAGACCATTCGACGGGACTATATCAGATGACAAAACTAGGTCATACGATGACACACTTTACATATCACAGGGCCATATCGCGCAGTGAGGGTTTAACCTTCCAAGACACACTTTACATATCACAGAGCCATATCATACAGTGATGGTTTAACTTGCCATGACACGCTTTGCATATCACAGAGCCATATCGGACAGTGAGGGTTTAACTTGCCATTACACACTTTGCATATCACAGGGCCATACCGTACAGTGAGGGTTTAACTTGCCATGACACACTTTCCATATCACAGAGCCATATCGTACAGTGTGGGTTTAACTTGCAATTACACACTTTGCATATCACAGGGCCATACCGTACAGTGAGGGTTTAACTTGGCATGACACACTTTGTATATCAAAGAGTCATATCGTACAGTGAGGGTTTAACTTGCAATTACACACTTTGCATATCACAGGGCCATACCGTACAGTGAGGGTTTAATTTGACATGACAAACGTTGCATATCACAGGGCAATATCGTACAGAGAGGGTTTAACTTGACATGACACACTTTGTATATCACAGGGCCATATCGTACAGTGAGGGTTTAACTTGCAATTACACACTTGCATATCAAAGGGCCATAACGTACAGTGAGGGTTTAACTTGCCATGACACACTTTGCATATCACAGAGCCATATCGTACAGTGAGGGTTAAACTTGACATGACACACTTTACATATCACAGGGCCATATCGTAAAGTGAGGGTTTAACTTGACATGACACACTTTGCATATCAAAGGGCCATATCGTAAAGTGAGGGTTTAACTTGACATGACACACTTTGTATATCACAGAGCCATATCGTACAGTGAGGGTTTAACTTGCCATGACACACTTTGCATATCAAAGGGCCATATCGTAAAGTGAGGGTTTAACTTGACATGACACACTTTGTATATCACAGAGCCATATCGTAAAGTGAGGGTGTAACTTAATTTTGGTCACATGTTTACAATGTACAAACGGTGACGTAACTAGGGCTAGTGCCGCCCGGGGCGGTGCGATATTTTTGCCACCATCTTCGACGTAGTTTGCCGAAAATTACTCAGTCTCTTTACAGAAAAAAGTGCCCCCCAGGCGCCCCCCCCCTCGTCCGTCTCCTTCCTTCGCCGCTGTTACCAACTGACATGTTTAACAATATTAATGACAAGTACAACACCCTTCCTGCTGGACTTTAAACAATAGGCCTACAGCCAATACGACACCCTACCTGCCGGCCTTTAAACAATAGGCCTACAGCCCGTCCGACACCCTACCTGCCGGCCTTTAAACAATAGGCCTACAGCCTGTCCGACACCCTACCTGCCGGCCTTGAAGCAATAGGCCTACAGACAGCCGTACACCCCACCTGCCACCCTTTAAACAATAGGCCTACAGCCAGTCCGACACCCTACCTGCCAGCCTTTAAGCAATAGGCCTACAGCCAGTCCGACACCCTACCTGCCGGATTTTAGGCAATAGGCCTACAGACAGTCCGACACCCTACCTGCCAACCTTTAAACAATAGGCCTACAGCCAGTCCGACACCCTACCTGCCGGCCTTTAAGCAACAGGCCTACAGCCCGTCCGACACCCTACCTGCCGGATTTTAGGCAATANCGGCCTTGAAGCAATAGGCCTACAGACAGCCGTACACCCCACCTGCCGCCCTTTAAACAATAGGCCTACAGCCAGTCCGACACCCTACCTGCCGGCCTTTAAGCAATAGGCCTACAGCCAGTCCGACACCCTACCTGCCGGATTCTAGGCAATAGGCCTACAGACAGTCCGACACCTTACCTGCCAACCTTTAAACAATAGGCCTACAGCCAGTCCGACACCCTACCTGCTGGCCTTTAAGCAACAGGCCTACAGCCAGTCCGACACCCTACCTGCCGGATTTTAGGCAATATGCCTACAGCCGGTCCGAAACCCTAACTGCCGGCCTTTAAGCAAGAGGCCTACAGACAGTCCGACACCCTACCTGCCGGATTTTAGGCAATAGGCCTACAGACCGTCCAACACCCTACCTGCCAGCATTTAAACAATAGGCCTACATACAGTCCGACACCCTACCCGTCTCTAAACTATAGGCCTACAGCCAGTCCGACACCCTACCTGCCAGCCTTTAAACAATAGGCCTACTGACAGTCCGACACCCTACCTGCCGGTCTTTAAACAATAGGCCTACATCCCGTCCGACACCCTACCTGCCGGATTTTAGGAAATAGGCCTACAGCCTACCTGCCGGATTTTAGGCAATAGGCCTACAGACAGTCCGACACCCTACCTGCCGGCCTTTAAACAATAGGCCTACAGCCAATCCGACACCCTACCTGCCGGTCTTTAAACAATAGGCCTACAGACAGTCCACACCCTACCTGCCGGTCTTTAAACAATAACCCTACAGACAGTCCACACCCTACCTCCCGGCCTTTAAACAATAGGCCTACAGACAGTCCACACCCTAACCCTACCTGCCGGTCTTTAAACCATAACCCTACAGACAGTCCACACCCTACCTGCCGGTCTTTAAACAATAGGCCTACAGACAGTCCACACCCTACCTGCCGGTCTTTAAACAATAACCCTACAGACAGTCCGACACCCTACCTGCCGGTCTTTAAACAATAGGCCTACAGCCAGTCCAACACCCTACCTGCCGGTCTTTAAACAATAGGCCTACAGACAGTCCGACACCCTACCTGCCGGCCTTTAAGTAATAGTCCTACAGACAGTCACACACCATACCTGTGAATCTTCATTGATTAATATAATAGTCACCTCCGAAAAAAAAAAAGTCACCATTCTTAACTGGGTTGCTGTATATAACTATTAATATAAAACATGCTGAGTAGGGGGAGGACCGGTTGTAAATAGGAAGCAGCCACACCAGCAGAGAAATATATATAAGAAATGCGTCCTTACCATAAGACATAATTGTCAAATAATTTGTTGAAACCTAAAAACAAAGTGTTTGGTATGGATCCTTGATAGGCATTTGTGTTGCCATGTGTGTCATCGGACGGGATCGATCATTGATTAAGACGCGGTTATAGACATGGGTAAACTTCTGGCCAAAACACGCTTTATATGTTCCTCATTCTCGCCTTTAAAACTACATTGTATTTTGACTGAATACCTTAATACGTCACAAATACAAAGCACATAACAACAGCTACACAATTAATCTCCACACCAAACAAGCAGCCGTTGATCAAATAGGAGGAACAGATTTGGGGGGTGGGGGTGGTGCTGACAAATTTGATAGAATGAGTTGTCATTGGCAACGAGTCTATGTGCCAAGTTTAAGTTCGATAGGTTTACGGGAAGTGAGTCAAATAGACGTCCGACTATTTTGACCAAAACACAAGAACAAAAGTGAAGTTAATAGAAAAGGAATTAAGAGCTGTAGTTACGGCAAAGTCGCCAAGCCAAAACCAGACGTCATGGTTCTAAAATTAGAACGAGGCATCTTGTCATGCGCAAAGTAGGGTGCGCACCTGAATGTGGCGGAAGTGAACATGTAGGATAGCGTTATCATATGATCAACCATCCTGCAGCTAAGAGAAAGGAAGTGGGTTGTTTTCAGTAAAAAACAGAACACAATTATTTCTAAGATAAATATATTAAGATCCAAATAATAGATATTTATCTACTTGAAAGATTTATCAATTTCATTTGTATAATTTTGATTTATTATTACTTAAAATGTTTCCAAAAAAAACGTTGAAATATTTGTCCTAGCCAGAGTGTTTGTTTCTCCAATGTTATTGATGGAGGTGTTTTTTGAAAAACTCGCCTGGCTGTGCCCACCTGGACAATCGCCGGCGAATTAGACCACCCCTAACACCACCCTCGGCTACAGCAGATCTCTCGGTTGGCGAGTTGCCACAGATGTATCGGTATAATTTTAAACATTTGATTTCAATCATAGCTACGCTGAGCGGTTTAAACAAATGAATTCAATGTCTTGCGGATGTTGGTGTCGAATGTTGGTGTCGAATGTTGGTGTCGAATGTTAGTGTCGGGTGTTGGTGTCGAATGTTGGTGTCGGATGTTGGTGTCGAATGTTAGTGTCGGGTGTTGGTGTCGGATGTTGGTATCGAATGTTGGTGTCGAATGTTGGTGTCGGATGCTGGTGTCGAATGTTGGTGTCGAATGTTAGTGTCGGGTAATGGTGTCGAATGTTGGTGTCGGATGTTGGTGTCGAATGTTAGTGTCGGGTGTTGGTGTCGAATGTTGGTGTCGAATGTTGGTTTCGGATGTTGGTGTCGAATGTTGGTGTCGAATGTTGGTGTCGGATGTTGGTGTCGAATGTTGGTGTCGAATGTTGGTGTCGGATGTTGGTGTCGAATGTTAGTGTCGGGTGTTGGTGTCGAATGTTGGTGTCGAATGTTGGTGTCGGATGTTGGTGTCGAATGTTGGTGTCGAATGTTGGTGTCGGATGTTGGTGTCGAATGTTGGTGTCGAATGTTGGTGTCGGATGTTGGTGTCGAATGTTGGTGTCGGGTGTTGGTGTCGAATGTTGGTGTCGAATGTTGGTTTCGGATGTTGGTGTCGAATGTTGGTGTCGAATGTTGGTGTCGGATGTTGGTGTCGAATGTTAGTGTCGGGTGTTGGTGTCGAATGTTGGTGTCGGATGTTGGTGTCGAATGTTAGTGTCGGGTGTTGGTGTCGAATGTTGGTGTCGGATGTTAGTGTCGAATGTTGGTTTCGGATGTTGGTGTCGAATGTTGGACACCAATCGAAGAAACATACAGTGTTAGTGGCTGTGTGCCTATGTGTTAAGATATGCCTGTGTCTGTGTGAGTTAGTGCCTGTGTGAGTTAATGTCTGTGTGTGTGTGTTAGTGTCTGTGCGTGTCAATGTATGTGTGTGTTTGTGTGCACGTGTGATTTTGTGACTTTGCTTATGCAAAATAAATTGTTTTTTTTATGTTTGCGTTTATGTTTGATAAAACATCTAACGGGATGTTATAGACAGCTGTACATGGGGCATTTAGGCAGTGGCGTATCCATATGTTTTTATTTTATTTTTTTTTAAGGTGGACGGGGCGATTTATAGGAACATAAAATATATTTATTGATTGATTTATTTATTTATTTATTTAGGCATTTTTTTATATAGCGCTTACCTTAAAGCTCTAAGCGCTTTACAATTATTAAAAACATGTAAACTAAGTAAAATAAAAATGAGACACTTTGATAGTAACTACTATACTATAGAAACAATTAAAATGGCTCTAAAATGAGGACACATATATATACAATTGATTTCTTCAAAGGGGAGAGAAATCAACAATAAGTGGATTTGTCAGTGGGTTGCGCACTGGAGTAACTATAAATTATAAAGCAGGTTATGTTTTTTGTGTGTGATTTAGTGATGGGAATAGTGTATGGTCATGTTAAAGGTTGCAGATAACATACAACACCTTCTTGTAGAGTGTATCTTGTGGGTGGTATTCTGTGGTGTATCTCTGGTGGTGTGTCTCTGATGGTGTGTCCCATGTGGTGCGTCTCTGGTGGTGTGTCCCGTGTGGTGTGTCTCTGGTGGTGGTGTCCCGTGTGGTGTGTCTCTGATGGTGTGTCCCATGTGGTGCGTCTCTGGTGGTGTGTCCCGTGTGGTGTGTCTCTGGTGGTGTGTCCCGTGTGGTGTGTCTCTGGTGGTGTGTCCCGTGTTGTGTGTCTCTGGTGGTGTTTCCCGTGTGTTGTGTCTCTGGTGGTGTGTCCCGTGTGGTGTGTCTCACACGTTTTATATCGTGTAGTAAGTGTAGTGTATTTTGCGAGATATCTTGTGTGGTGTGTCTCTTGGGGTGTCTCGTGATATACGTTTTGTGTGTCTCTTGTGGGTGTGTCTTATGTGTTGTATCTTGTGTCTCTTGTGGGTGTGTCCCTTGCGATGTGTCTCGTATAGTGTCTCGCGTTGTGTGTGTCATGCGATGTGTCTCTTGTCGTGTGTCTTGTGCAAATGAGACGTTTAAGATAATTGTGCCGAGAAACTAGATGTGTACCGGAGCAAGAAATACATTGACCTTGATGGGGGTGGAAATCGATACAGGGCCAGCTTGTGGCCTTGAATGGACACGTGTCGGGAGTCTAGACGCAGGCAGAAACGAAAGTCAAATAATACAAAGAAGAAGAAAATAACTCTTTTAAAAGCATTCATTGCATGGCGGCTGTGATATCGGCGTTTTACAGCGCGCAATTCTTTCATGGAAATGGTGTGTAAAAATTGGGGATTTCCGCTAACAAAGAAGCCGTCCAGCTCAATCTGCTGGGTGCGTAGAATGTTTTTTTAAAAAATATATATATATATATATATATATATATATATAACAGAACAGAAGCAGTTGTTTCTATGTTTTTTTACGGTTAAACCGGAAGCTGCTTTCAAAGCCATTGAGTTCCAACAACTTTAATTCGTTCTAAAAGTCTTGTCAAATGCATCCTAGCATCATCTTTAGCACAGGTGTTCACGAGAATAATAGATAGCTGGAGATAAATAGACGTAAGAAACAGATTTTCAAGAGAGCCCACCCCATTCCCCCCCCCCCACCCCCAACCCCCACACACACTAATCTATACTACGTGAAGCTAGGTTCATGTTATGGTTTCATCTGAAGCCAAGGTCTGTGGCGAGCTCATGAAAGAACAAATCAACCAACATTTCAAACACTTTATTGAATGCCTATGGGGATGTAAAGGGTGGAGTCCATTGAACATTTTTTTAATCAATATTTTTGTTTTTCTTGTTTTTCTTTTGTTCTGTTCTATGCTACAGACATTTTGATTTATATTCTAGAAATGTCTAATTCTTCCTATTTTTTTTTTTTTTTAATTCTCATTCTAAACTGTAATTTTGATTCCATGATTTATTTTTCAGTCACATCTAAAAAAAAAAAAAATAAAAAAAAAAAAAAAAAACAAAAAATATTTAAAGGATTTCAAAAGATTAGATTAAAAATGAACAAGGCTCCCATTGTTCAGATTTTGGAAGGTGACCAATTTCATGAACTGAGACGGGAGAATTTCTACGCCATTCAGAAACCAATTTTCACAAGTGCGTGGTCTCTATGAAGTCAACAGAAAAGTTAGATTACAAAAAAGTTACGTGACACGAAGAGAAAGAGAAATTAAAAGATATCTATTTAATTTATAGTAAAAAAAAAATAACACAAGAGAAAATGTAAACTTTTTGTTAACTAAAAAGTTTCACGAAACAAAAAATGAACTTAGATTTCTTCAAACGAATTTTATTGAACAGAACAAAATGTAAAAAAAAATTTAAAAAAAACAAAAAAACTTGAACAAAAAAATGTTGGAGCGAGCGAGCCAATGAACACATGGACGTTTAACCTTTAACCCTCAAATCCATAGTTACACTCAAACAATTCATTGAACACAAGATTAGTGTTAAAGAAAAGAAGACATAAAAAAAAAAGAATAAGAAGAAAAAATACATTTCAAAAATACGTTTTCATGAGTTAGCGGACTGCACTACAAAACTACACCAAATGAAGGGTACGTGGCAATAGAAGAAGAAACATAAAACACACACACCACAAATGTCTTACTCATGTTTCTGTCCGTGGTAGTCCCGAGTGTGTAAATGGAGCTACTCCACTCATCCTCACCGACTGCAGTGTGAGGCCGTTCGCCGTGATGATCGAGATTTTTTTTTTTTTTGTGTGTGTGGTAAATTTTACTTTCGTTTTCGTCCACTTCCTTTTCTTGTTCCTTTCAAACGACCTCTCCTAACCAATGGATGTTCACCTCCCCACCCCCTCTCACGGGCCGCCCTCGCATGAGCAGGAGAAGCTCTTCCGTTGGGGGCCGCCGGCGTCAGGCCAAAGGAGGGAGGTCAAAGTTCACGCGCAAGGCGGCGCCGTCCGCTCTCCTCCAAGCGTTGTTCCTTCCTCGTGACGTCACGGGTTAGAGGCGCCGCCCATTGACGAGCGCGTTCAGACACGTGGTGGGCAGAGAGCATCGCTTGCCTGGAATCTTGTTACTTCCACGTGCGTCCCCAAAATTATATTTATCCCGTAATTTTGTTACGTGTGAAAATTAAGTCAGAAAACACACTGCCCCCTGCCACATTCGCACATCTCAAATCTAGAAGAAAGTCAAAATATGGTCCGTTGATGACGTCATCTATGACTTTAACCGTGTTGATAATCCAAGTCCTGGTCGGATGTGTGTTATGCGATATCTTCACATCATCTGAGATCATCGAGATCTCAATTTCCAAAACTTGGCATCTAAGAATCCCATCCAATCACATCACAGATCAGTGGCCTGGAAGAATTCGCGCGCGCCGACTCGCCCAGAACGAGGACATGACGAGAATTGAGCCAGAGGAAAATCAAACAAACCAACACACCGGGGACGAGGCTGTCACGTGCTTAAACACATCATTACGGTGTTAAAACACATACTACGTTAATTCTTGTTGCATATAATTTTCCTACAACGGGCCTCCCAGACTTTGCATGACCTATTTTAAGGCGCCGGTGTTATGTTAATATATGGATCATTTAGAGCGCAAGTTATATTGATATGCAATTGAAAATACATGCCTAACATGCTATTTCTTGTGTACCAGTCTAGGTACCAACGTTTTTGTTGGACGCGCTATTCTAGAATGACCTCGTGGACTCTTTCGGATACCGGCATTACCTCGAGCACTACTCGATGTTCAAGTATTTTCATGCAACTGATTTAGATACTAATGCCCTATTTAAGATGACCAGCTGACTCAACTTGGAACTATTTGACATGGGGTGTGTTTTCTTTGGGTCTTACATTCACACTCTCATCTCTCTGGTCTAGTGAACGCCGCAGAGCTGTGTATGGTACACAACTAATCTAAAGGCCACCTTTATTCCATTAACATTAAGCCTGTTCTTGCTTTACTCATTGCGTAAATATGTGTCATGCGATTTCAAATCAGCAGCGGAAGAAAAAACAACAAAAAAATATAAAAAATGGCGTCCAGAACTTCCCGAGTGCGCATCATAACAGTGCAGTCGTGTGTTGAACAGAATTCCTCAACTTTTCATCTTAATTAATACAGAGTGTTGGAAATTAATTTAGAAAAAACAAATTAGTGTAAAATATAAAAATATACTTCCTTGTTTATTACCAAAAGGAGAAATACCGTATGTAAACCACTAGAGAGAGATAGTTGTTAAGCTTGTATACCGTTAGTGACCGTATGTTTTGGTTGGCCGGCTATATTTGTCCCCAATCTCAACTCACACATCAACCACATTCGTCGGTCTTTGAAGGATATTGGCCGACATGTTACAAACATTCCGCAGAGCCCGTCCTGCCGAGCAGACGACCAGAGTACAGCCATGTAAACACCGCTTCAAAGTCTGTGTCAGATCATAGTGGACTGGAACCAGGGGTAAACAAAGATGGACAGTACGTCACCGGACTTCTGCACTAGTTGGGCTTTTTTCAATTGGTTTTTTTCCCCTTCTATTTAAGCAGATTGAAAAGTTCTCAAAGTATTTTTATATGGATTTTATTATTTCTATTTGCATAGAGCATTTAAAAACTAAATTTTGAAGAAAAAAAAACTTTTCTGGTCAGCCCATCCCATGATACCATCCCATCCCATGATACCAGCCCATCCCATGATACCAGCCCATCCCATGATACCAGCCCATCACATGATACCAGCCCAATCATTATTCTTGAGTTCCCGATGGCGCTAACACTCCAAGCATTCGACCAGCTTCACTGGTGTAGAGCACCATCAGCAGACGGTGTAACCTCCTCACACCATTAGAGACTCAGCACAACTAAACGTTGTAGTCAAAGGAGGAGGGAGGTGTTGGGGGGGGGTGAAAGCTAATGAAAATTTTGGCGTGGGTGGGAGGGGGCAGTTGGTAGTGAAGGTGTCTTCACATAATTACATTTTTTTTTTTTTAATTCCTTGAAAAGTGGCGAGCTGGTTTGGGTCTGCAGTATTGCTACGTCACGGGTTGGGGGAGGGGGGTGGATCAAAGTTATGGGATGGGGATGGGGAGCGATGCAACTCTTGCTTGTTGCGATGGGGAGAGCTATTGGGATAGCCCTTTACCGTTACATTTGTTTGTCAGATGCGGGCACATGGGGGCTGCCAGGAAACTGGTCGATCGCTTTCACAAGATTTCGAAAAACGAATTACCTATTCCGATTAGTGTCAAATTAATATTTTTTTCGGAAAGTCTTCCCCCCCCCCCCCCCCAAACAAGGTATTATTTTCCCTGTTCTCCCAGATTCCCGATAGAAACATGCTCAAACGCTGTGAGATTAATTAATCTCAAAGGAGGGAAAAACATGGCCGTAATGAAATTATGAAAGTAGCTGTAATTACATTTCATCATTTCCAGGAGAGATCGAGTCCAAACATTGCGATATACGGCACATAACAGGTAAAAATCTCTGTGTTCACTTTACCTGTACAATTTTATTCAGCTTAATTGGTTTCAGAACACGGGTGGTGGTCATTTTAGGAGGCCATAGCTTTCTTTTTTTTTTTGGTGAGTGGTGAGATCTAGTGGGTTATCGTTATTTGTAAAGGGAGTAGGTGGCGCTGCGGGGGTATACAGTAGCGTACCTTTTACAAGAAGAACAAATCTGGCTGGCCTTTTATAAGATAAACATACTTTTGCAATAAATACTCAGTTAGAGACCAGTTGTAATCCCGTGAAACTGACGTCATTTTATGTTGACATTATACCAACACCTTCAAAGCAACCGCGTGTTTTTTTTTTTACTATTTATAACGGACATCGTTAAATACAACTAGAGTGGCAAGTGGTTGGGGGGGGGGGCGTCGCTATAAAACATTGGGNTTAAATACAACTAGAGTGGCAAGTGGTTTGGGGGGGGGCGTCGCTATAAAACATTGGGGGGGGGGGATACTTGAAAACGTCTGTAAATATTGGTCTCTATAACTAGACAATACCATTCAATATTGGTCTCTATATCTAGGCAATACCATTCAATATTGGTCTCTATAACTAGACAATACCATTCAATATTGGTCTCTATAACTAGACAATACCATTCAATATTGGTCTCTATATCTAGGCAATACCATGCAATATTGGTCTCTATAACTAGACAATACCATTCAATATTGATCTCTATATCTAGGCAATACATTTCAATACTGGTCTCTATAACTAGGCAATATCATTCAATATTGGTCTCTATAACTAGGCAATGCTGTTCAATACTTGTCTCTATAACTAGGCAATGCCGTTCAATATTGGTCTCTATAACTAGGCAATGCCGTTCAATACTGGTCTCTATAACTAGGCAATGCCGTTCAATACTGGTCTCTATAACTAGGCAATGTCGTTCAACACTGGTCTCTATAACTAGGCAATGCCGTTCAATATTGGTCTCTCTAACAAGGCAATGCCGTTCAATACTGGTCTCTATAACTAGGCAATGCCGTTCAATATTGGTCTCTCTAACTAGGCAATGCCGTTCAATACTGGTCTCTATAACTAGGCTATGCCGTTCAATACTGGTCTCTATAACTAGGCAATGCCGTTCAACACTGGTCTCTATAGCTAGGCAATGCCATTCAATATTGGTCACTCTAACTAGGCAATGCCGTTCAATATTGGTCTCTATAACTAGACAATGCCATTCAATATTGTTGGTCTCTATAACTAGACAATACCATTCAATATTGGTCTCTATAACTAGACAATACCATTCAATATTGGTCTCTATAACTAGACAATACCATTCAATATTGGTCTCTATAACTAGACAATACCATTCAATATTGGTCTCTATAACTAGGCAATACCTTTCAATACTGGTCTCTATAACTAGGCAATACCATTCAATATTGGTCTCTATAACTAGACAATACCATTCAATATTGGTCTCTATAACTAGGCAATGCCGTTCAATACTGGTCTCTATAACTAGGCAATGCCGTTCAATACTGGTCTCTATAACTAGGCAATGCCGTTCAACACTGGTCTCTATAGCTAGGCAATGCCGTTCAATATTGGTCTCTCTAACTAGGCAATGCCGTTCAATACTGGTCTCTATAACTAGGCAATGCCGTTCAATACATGGTTTCTGTAACTCCACCACTGTTTAATAACTAGAACGCTGTCTGTAACTTGCAAATCAGATCTTCACCATAGTTAAGAAAACAGACAAGAATACTCAGAGGTCTCACTCAAATGTCCACTAGGAAAAGTAGTGAAGTCTCACTAAAACAGACAAGCGTGCTATTACTGAAGCTCCTCGGTAAATAATATAATCCTCACTATAGACACATTTCACAGATGAGTGCGGTTCACCCGACTATCGTCACCATAAACACATTTCACAGATGAGTCCGGCTCACCAGACTATCCTCACTATAGACACATTTCACAGATGAGTCCGGCTCACCAGACTATCCTCACTATAGACACATTTCACAGATGAGTCCGGCTCACCAGACTATCCTCACTATAGACACATTTCACAGATGAGTGCGGCTCACCCGACTCTAGAGAACACATCTGAAACCCTAGTGTTTGTTCTCACTATGAATGTTGAGTAAATTCACGTTGAGTTGTGAATTCACACAGTGCCGTCCCCCCCCCCCCAAAAAAAAACCAAAAAAAAAAAACCAACACCACCCACCCACCCCTGTACCGCAGGCAAAGAACCTGTAAGATAAGGGACGTAACTCTAGGTCATGGTTTAGTGTTCTAGCGGACCGTTACTATTTTTATCTCCCTTGAAGATCGATTGATTTGACTTTTATGGATCGGTTTGCTT
>CAXITT010000876.1:172207-205194 GCA_964033795.1 Lymnaea stagnalis
TTTTGGGGATGGGTTTGGTGGGGGGGGGGGGGGAGGGGGTGTTCACGACGGTACGAGGGTGTGAGTATCAGGGTAGGGGCGGCGGTGCGGGGCAGGGGGGGGTTGAAGAAGCAGGACGTTGAGTAGCGGTTGTGGCTGGGATCGGGGCCTGAAAAATTAATGTTCCCTAGCAGAGAACTAAAGAATGAGCACACTCAAGGGGACAAACTAGAACATACCGGTAAGCTTGTGCTAATAGGGGAGGGGGCGCCTCGCGAGATTAGGGGTCTTAAGTAAACATGTTAAACTGCCTTTATAAGTTGGGGTGCCTGCCCCTTATAAAGACTGTGAATGCCTCTTAAGGCCGGGGGTGGAGGTATCACACGAAAGGCGCCCCGGGCATGTCTCACGTCAAAGGGTGTGTGGGGTCGCTTTGGATAAGAGAAGATGTCGTCTCATATAACGACGTTTAAATGGTGCCCTTAGAGGTGAAATACCCTCCGTTAGCATAGGAGGTGCCCACACACAGATACCATTCTTTTTCAACCAATAAGTACCATATTACGCAACAGACTGAAAAAAACCAACACTTTTTTAAACGAAAGCTATCATATTAGGCCACACAGAGATCAAATAACTTGATCAACCAATAAGTACAATATATTAGGCAACACAGAAATCACATTATTTTTTAACCGATAGCTTTCATATTATTTGAAGTTGTACTAGAAATCTAATACAGTATGACCACAATAGTTATGTTATTTGAAAGTCTACTCCAAATTTAATGCAACAATTCTAACCCAACAGAGACCAACCCAACAGAGACCAACTCAAAAGAGACCAACCCTACAGAGACCAACCCAACAGAGACCAACCCAACAGAGACCGACCCAACAGAGACCAACCCAACTGAGACCACCAACCCAACAGAGACCACCAACCCAACAGAGACCAACCCAACAGAGACCATCCCAACAGATATCAACCCAACCGAGACAAACCCAACATAGACCAACCCAACAGACACCAACCCAACAGAGACCAACCCAACAGAGACCAACCCAACAGACACCAACCCAACAGAGACCAACCCAACAGAGACCAACCCAACAGAGACCAACCCAACAGACACCAACCCAACAGAGACCAACCCAACAGAGACCAACCCAACTGAGACCAACCCAACAGAAACCACCAACCCAACTGAGACCAACCCAACAGACACCAACCCCACAGAGACCAACACACCAACCCAACAGACACCAGCCCAACAGAGACCACCCCAACAGAGACCAACCCAACAGACACCAACCCAACAGAGACCAACCCAACGGAGACCAACCCAACTGAGACCAACCCAACAGAGACCACCAACCCAACTGAGACCATCCCAACAGAGACCAACCCAACAGAGACCAACGCAACTGAGACCAACCCAACAGAGACCAACCTAACAGAGAACAACCCAACAGAGACCACCAACCCAACAGGGACCAACCCAACAGAGACCAACGCAATAGACCATGGTTCTACCCCCTCACGTTGCATCATCATCACCCTCCACGAGTGCTGTCAGTGTCTCGCGTGTGACTCACGGAGGGAGGGGGTGGTGAGGTGGGGTGGGGGGGAGAGAGAGGTGAAGCTGGTGCGTTTTTATTTGTCTTTTCTCGCCATCTTGAGTTCACACCCGGTGAGCAAAGGTATCTCCTTCCTTACCCATCCCCAGCCACACCCCCGCCCCCCAGCAGGTCTACATGGTATTTGGTAACGAATACTCATTACCCACGGGGTATCTGGTTAATTATTGTTAAAAGCGTGGGGTAATTGCTGTGGTGTTTTCTTTTGCTGCTCAAAGTTACAAAGCACACGGTTAACGGGGAAAAAAGTGTCAAGGTACTCAGTTGATGGTTACAAATACCAAGTACTTGGTCAATGGTTCAAGTTTACAAGGTACTTGTTTTATGGTAAAAAGCTACAAGGTATTATTTTGAGTGGGCATCGGCAGGAATGGTAATAGAGAACTTTCATCCTACTCTCAGGGCAGTGGGCATAGACCTGGGTAAAGATCATCTCAAGAAGGTTCTTATATTCTCGAAGAATGGACCCCTCTTGTTTAAGAATGAGGGTGAGGCCGGATGTCGTGAGAGTGTGAAGTGCATCGACCTCAAAGAACAGAACTCAAGAAGGTTCCTATATTATCTCAAAGAATGGACCCCTCTTGTTTAAGAATGAGGGTGAGGCCGGGTGTCGTGAGAGTGTGAAGTGCATCGACCTCAAAGAACAGAACTCAAGAAGGTTCCTATATTATCTCAAAGAATGGGCCCCTCTTGTTTAAGAATGAGGGTGAGGCCGGGTGTCGTGAGAGTGTGAAGTGCATCGACCTCAAAGAACAGAACTCAAGAAGGTTCCTATATTATCTCAAAGAATGGACCCCTCTTGTTTAAGAATGAGGGTGACGTCTGTCCTCGAGTAGCGACAGCATAATTGGTGTTAAACACCCCTTATTTAAGTGTGCCACAGAGCGGTGTGGGCGCTGAGAAGTTAAATGATGACCAAGTAAGGGCGCCTAAAGACGGTCAAAGAAGGGCGCCTAAGGACGACCAAAGAAGGGCGCCTAAAGACGGTCAAAGAAGGGCGCCTAAAGACGACCAAAGAAGGGCGCCTAAAGACGACCAAAGAAGGGCGCCTAAAGACGACCAAAGAAGGGCGCCTAAAGACGACCAAAGAAGGGAGCCTAAAGACGGTCAAAGAAGGGAGCCTAAAGACGACCAAAGATGGGAGGGCGCGTAAAGACGACCAAGGGAGGGCGCCTAAAGACGGTCAAAGAAGGGCGCCTAAAGACGACCAAAGAAGGGCGCCTAAAGATGACCAAAGAAGGGCGCCTAAAGACGACCAAAGAAAGGCGCCTAAAGATGACCAAAGAAGGGCGCCTAAAGACGACCAAAGAAGGGCGCCTAAAGATGACCAAAGAAGGGCGCCAATGGCATGTAGAAAATTAAAAAAACAAGTTAACTAATTGAAATAATTGTCAATCCAATATCCCTTTAAAGAATGCCCTAGACGTATATCAAATATGCTGTGTTGTGTCTCATATAATATGTGTTGTGTCTCATATTTGTGTTATCTCTCATATAATATGTGTCGTGTTTCATATGTTTTGTGTTTTATATATGTGTTGTGTTTCATGTATGTGTAGTGTCTCATATATAATGTGTTATGTCTATGACATTTCTATCTTAGAAATGGCATGAGATGTGTACATGAACTGTGAAGCTAGTGATCTATCTTAGAAATGTAATAAGATGTGTACAGTGACTGTGAAGCTAGTGATCTATCTTAGAAATGTCATAAGATGTGTACAGTGACTGTGAAGCTGGTGATCTATCTTAGAAATGTCATAAGATGTGTACAAGGACTGTGAAAGGAGTGATTTATCGTAGAAATGTCATGATATGTGTACATTGACTGTGACGCTAAAGATCTATCTTAGAAATGTCATGACATGTGTACAGTGACTGTGACGCCAATGATATATCTTAGACATGTCATGAGATGTGTACATTGACTGTGACGCTAATGATCTATCTAAGACATGTCATGAGATGTGTACAGTGACTGTGACGCTAATGATCTATCTAAGACATGTCATGAGATGTGTACAAGGTCTGTGAAGCTAGTGATCTATCTTTGAAATGTCATGAGATGTGTACAGTGACTGTGATGCTAATGATTTATCTTAGACATGTCATGAGATGTGAACAAGAACTGTGAAGCTAGTGATCTATCTTAGAAATGTCATGAGATGTGTACAGTGACTGTGACGCTAATGATCTATCTTAGAAATGTCATGAGATGTGTACAAGGATTGTGAAGCTAGTGATATATCTTAGAAATGTCATAAGATGTGTACAAGGACTGTGAAGCTAGTGATCTATCTTAGAAATGTCATGAGATGTGTACAGTGACTGTGAAGCTAGTGATATATCTCAGAAATGTCATGAGATGTGTACAGTGACTGTGAAGCTAGTGATCTATCTTAGAAATGTCATGAGATATGTACAAGGACTGTGACGCTAGTGATCTATCTTAGAAATGTCATGAGATGTGTACAAGGACTGTGAAGCTAGTGATCTATCTTAGAAATGTCATGAGATGTGTACAGTGACTGTGAAGCTAGTGATCTATCTTAGAAATGTCATGAGATATGTACAAGGACTGTGACGCTAGTGATCTATCTTAGAAATGTCATGAGATGTGTACAAGGACTGTGAAGCTAGTGATCTATCTTAGAAATGTCATGAGATGTGTACAGTGACTGTGAAGCTAGACTCGTGCCGACATCACTATTCAAGTATGTATTTTTATATCGACAAGTTTAGAAATGCTGTCAGTGGAAATGACGTCACCATTCGAATGTTTCAGCTCCAGAGTTCTCATCGTCCCCACACCATTTTGTCCTCCCCTCTTCTCCTGCCATTTCTCGCACCCCGCCCCCGCCCTCTTCTCCTGCCATTTCTCATCTAACACCCTTTTTCGGTCAATATTTATCTTCTCTCTCGACAGAGGATCTGATATATGAGACAGCACCTACTAGGCGAGACATAACACATATTATTTCATAGACACACCACCTGGTGACAGTGTATGAGACACATCTACAAGCAGATGAGACGCCTACTATGTGAGACTAGGAAGCTAGTAAAAGAGACACAGCACCTTCTGTATGTGATAGGACCTCCCGCTACCATTCTGTATGTGATAGGACCTCCCGCTACCATTCTGTATGTGATAGGACCTCCCGCTACCATTCTGTATGTGATAGGACCTCCCGCTACCATTCTGTATCTGATAGGACCTCCCGCTACCATTCTGTATGTGATAGGACCTCCCGCTACCACAACTGTATGTGATAAGCCCTCCCGCTACCACAACTGTAGTCCGTAATTCGATGTTTGATATTGTTCAACTCTCGATAGAATTGCCACTTACTACTCCGGGGAAATTAAACACAATACTGGCAACGCACTAAGAAATGATGTTTCGTATGATGCGGGTGCATACCAGAAAAACACACACACACAAGTAGATCCACAAGTAGATGCACAAGTAGATCCACAAGTAGGTGCACAAGTACATGCACAAGTAGTCCCACAAGGAGATCCACAAAGTTGATCCACAAGTAGATCCACAAGTAGATCCACAAGCAGATCCACAAGCAGATGCACAAGTAGATCCACAAGTAGATGCACAAGTAGATCCACAAGTAGATCCACAAGTAGATGCACAATTAGATGCACAAATAGATGCACAAGCAGATCCACAAGTAGATACACAAGCAGATCCACAAGTAGATGCACAAGCAGATCCACAAGTAGATGCACAAGCAGATCCACAAGTAGATCCACTCATAGAGCACAAATGGCGAATGCCTCCAAGAACGAAAGAAAATGAAGACCAAAAAAGCGCTGTAGTTTCGTGGACATATCGGCCCTCGCTGAGCCGCCCCGCCACTTACCGGACTGTCAAGTCCCCAGCGTGGGTTTGGACAAGTCCTCTAAGTCCTTTCATTTATACGAGGGGACGGTCACATCGCTCCCGGCGGGAGGGGCGCCAGAGCTGTCCCGGCGGCCCCAGCAACACCAGAAGAGCAAGTACCTGACAGCATCGACGACGGTAGTTGCCAGCCAAGTCCTCAAGTCACCGACAAGAGGAGCAGACCCTTTAATCAAAGTTGATTGGCTACGCCGCTGGCACCAGACGCATCCCCATCGCGTGCCCCCATGGAAACGCCTCTTGAATCCCCCCAAAAATGGTAGGTTTTGGTTCCATCGTCTTTCTTGCTTGAGTTCAAAAGTTTTATTTTACTCAAGGTTTCTTGTCTGACATTTTTACTTGTACCTATCCCTGCCAAGACAACAAGACCTAGCAAGACCTACCAAGAACTACCAAGACAACAAGACATACCAAGAGCAACGAAGACTTACCAAAACCTACCAAACCTTACCAAAATCTAACAAGACCTCCCAAAATATAACAAGATCTCCCAAAATCTAACAAGACCTCTCAAAATATAACAAGACCTCCCAAAATCTAACAAGACCTCCCAAGACTTCCCAAGACGTACCAAGATTTCCCAAGACTTCTCAAATTGTTCTAATCAGTTAGAAGAACTCCTGGCCTGTACTCGTCCCCCCGTGCTCCTCACGCTCCCACACCCCAAACCTTTCGCTCTTATGGGATCTCGCATCGATTCAATCAGAATGTAAGAGGAGGCACCCCCCCCCCCCACCCTCCTTTTTTTTCATCGCTCGAGTTGTCTCCTTCGTCCCGTAACTTTGTTATGGTTTCTGTCTTTTGGGACGCTCCCACCCCCCAAACCTTTCGCTCTTATGGGATCTCGCATCGATTCAATCAGAATGTAAGAGGAGGCCCCCCCCCCCCCCACCCTCCTTTTTTTTCATCGCTCGAGTTGTCTCCTTCGTCCCGTAACTTTGTTATGGTTTCTGTCTTTTGGGACCCCTGTCTGTCATTAAGAGCTGTCTGTCATTAAGAACTGTCTGTCATTAAAAGATGTCTCTTATTAAGAGCTGTCTCTCATTAATAGTTGTCTGTCATTAAGAACTGTCTGTCATTAAGAACTGTCTGTCATTAAGAACTGTCTGTCATTAAGAACTGTCTGTAATTAAAACTTTCTGTCATTAAGAGCCGTCTGTCATTAAGAACTGTCTGTCATTAAGAGCTGTCTGTCATTAAGAACTGTCTCTCATTTATAATTTCATTACACCACACCATCCCTAACTCATAATTGTAGGTAAAATATCTGTCAATCAGAAGTGTAGGTCAAATATCTGTCAATCACAATTGTAGGTCAAATATCTGTCAATCACAATTGTAGGTCAAATATCTGTCAATAACAATTGTAGGTCAAATATCTGTCAATCACAATTGTAGGGTCAAATATCTCTCACTCATAATTGTAGGTCAAATCTATCAATCACAATTGTAGGTCAAATATCTGTAAATCACAATTGTAGGTCAAATACCTGTAAATCACAATTGTAGGTCAAATATATCACATTCGCCGTTTCATTACAAAGGTACACTACTCCCATATTCATTCCCGTCCCCAAAAGTTACTTACTATGCCAAGCAATTCCTGGTTCTGTCATAACTTGACTATTGTGTCACCTGTTGCCCTAGCTTAACTTGACTATTGAGTCACCTGTTGCCCTGGCTTAACTTGACTATTGAGTCATATGTTGCCCTGGCTTAACTTGACTATTGAGTCACCTGTTGCCCTGGCTTAATTTGACTATTGAGGCAACTGTTGCCTTGCCACAACCTTTATGTCATGTCCTTTATTCTGTCACGTATTTCGAGCTGTCACCATGTCTTTAAAATATCAACATTTGTGACAATATTTCATACAAACATATATTCTTCATTCGCTTTTGTATAGCACTAATCTATCAAAACAACTAATTTCTGTATAGCACTAATCTATTAACACAACTGATGTCTGTATAGCACTATCTATCAACACAACTGATGTCTCTATAAAATCATCGATAATTACACTTGATTTATGTATTTGTTTATTTTAACGCTACTCTTATAAACACAAAAAATATTGTAAAGATTTTAACGGACACTCCCTATTAATGGATGCTCCCTAATAATGGACGCTCCCTATTAAGGAATATATTAACTATAAATACATACTACTTTCGGTTGTTGAATTCTAAATACAATTATAAAGAAAGAAAGAATTCCAAACAACGGTACATATCGGGACACTTCAATCAATTACTTCAATATACACCAATAGCTCTACCCCCCTGCACCCGCTCACTTCTGCGCCCCCCCCCTCACCCAATACTGTGTGACTTATGTTTGTATAATCCCATGAGCTCTGGATTACCCACGACTGCCGGCGCAGGGTGGGTTATCGGATTAAGAACCTGTTGACAACTGTTACGGAATTACATGCTGTCGTTTGTTTTAATGTGCCGCTGATTGAGGGGACCAAACTGAGTGATGGAACCACACTGATTGATGTGATTGATATGAGCAAACTGATTGATGGGACCAAACTGATTGATGTGAATGATGGGACCAAACTGATTGATGGAACCAAACTGATTGATGGGTCCAAACTGATTGATGGGACCAAACTGATTGATGTGAATGATGGGACCAAACTGATTGATGGAACCAAACTGATTGATGGGTCCAAACTGATTGATGGGACCAAACTGATTGATGGGACCATTATGATCGATGGGACCAAACTGATTGATGGGATCAAGCCGACAGAAGGTACCAAACTTATTCATGGGACTAAACTTATGGATGGGACCGAACTGATTGATGGGACCAAACTGATGGATGGGACCAAACAGATAGATGGGACCAAACAATTCTTCCAGCTATCCCGCCCTACTTTGAGACTGCAGTGACCAAGCTAAGATAGTGTAACACATGGCATGTCTGCTTTGACCTGATGTCTAGCTGCAGTGACCAAGCTAAGATAGTGTAACACATGGCATGTCTGCTTTGACCTGATGTCTAGCTGCAGTGACCAAGCTAAGATAGTGTAACACATGGCATGTCTGCTTTGACCTGATGTCTAGCTGCAGTGACCAAGCTAAGATAGTGTAACACATGGCATGTCTGCTTTGACCTGATGTCTAGCGATTTGATTTTATGACATCTTTGAAAGATTATTTGATCTAACTCTATTTTATTGATCTAACTCTATTTTATCAATCCTAATTTGTATAATTATTCTGTTCTTTAAATTTAAATAATAGCTATTTTAAAATAATCTTGTCCATTTTGGTAATGATGTCTATTATTTGTCAAACTTATTTTGTAAGTATGTTATTATAAATCAAACTCTTTATTTGTGTAAATATGTTGTATTATGTGCAAGTGTTAAGTCGGTCTCTAAGTCCAAATATATTTGATTTAAGTCTGAACATTTAATCGTGGTATGGCACGTACTGTATGTTGTAGATTGGTATTTCAGGAACTGTATGTTGTAGATTAGTATTCCAGGTACTGTATGTTGTAGCGTGGTATTTCAGGTAC
Organism: Lymnaea stagnalis; assembly: GCA_964033795.1. NCBI lineage: Eukaryota > Metazoa > Mollusca > Gastropoda > Lymnaeidae > Lymnaea > Lymnaea stagnalis. The sequence continues at coordinate 181,283 of CAXITT010000876.1, forward strand.
TGTATTGCGGTATGTCACGTACTGTATGTTGTACCGTTGTGTGTCAAGTACTTATGCTGTACCATGGTGTGCGAGTTCAGTGTGTTTTATCAATGCCTACTTTAGTCCTATTTTAACCGTGACAGCACATGTCACAACATGTCACATTTAACCAATGACATCATACTTGACAATGTCACATTTAACCATGTTTCTTTTGGTCTTAGAACAATGTTTCGCCCTACCAGCGCACCCACTCAAGCATGTCGGCCATCTTTCCACGCAATAATACAGTCGGGGACTATTGGGTGCTCACTCAAAAACTCAATTGGTCAACCACTGAGACATGGATTCGTGCGCAAATTAACACGACTTCACAATTTAACACGGTCTAGTGTTTTTAACTCAATCCGTTTTGTTCACAGCACAAAGACTAGAGTGACACACATTATGTTAATAACGAAATTTAATGGATTTGCAATTTTAACAAAAAAAAATCTAGCACAAGCTCTGCACACAATCATTCGGACCAATCACTTTAAAGCTAATGGCTAGGCTTACTTCCTGTTCCGAATATAACACAAACTACTTCATTGAATGCAAATATATTCAAATAAATCCGACATACGAGAACAATAAGGTACCTAGATATCGGAGTAAACAAAATTAACAAGAGCAAGCAGGAGTCGCTCCGCGGTGACGTCACGTTTCACTCGCAACGACACTCCCAGAATTCTGAGTTTCAGAGTTCCAATAAGTTTCCCGTGGATCGACTCAGGCCCCAAAGGTGCCCCACAGAACCGAAAACTTTCGAAGATGCCGCCGTTGGATCACTTGCGCTTCCAGCATCATCGTCTGCGCGCGATTAGGGCCAGTCACGTGCACGATACCGAGCAGCACGTGCCGGCCCTCCATGTCATGGTGAGCAGACGACTCATCTGATGACTTAAAGAGAGGTTAGTCCGAGGATCCCAGGACTGAGGTGAGGACGTATCAGGGAGAGGGGAGTGAGGGAACGGCAGGAGGGGGAGTGAGTGGGTGGAGGGGTTGGGGGATATGGATGGAGAGGTGGGTAGTGAGATAGTGAGATAAAGAGATTGGTGAGATGAAGGGATTGGAGAATTACGAAGAGTATTGAGGAATAAGAGACAGAAAGATTGAAATAGACAAAGAGAGAGAGAGAGAGAGAGAGAGAGATAGAGAGAGAGAGAGAGAGAGAGATAGAGAGAGAGAGAGAGAGAGAGAGAGAGAAATAGAGAGATATAATAATATAGAGAGAAGGCGAGATGGGTTGGATCACACTGAGTAACCGAGAGAGGGAGAGAGAGGAGGTCTCTCTCTCTCTCTCTGAGAGAGAGAGAGAGAGAGAGAGAGAGAGAGAGAGAGAGAGAGAGAGAGATAGAGAGAGAGAGAGAGAGAGAGAGAGAGAAATAGAGAGATATAATAATATAGAGAGAAGGCGAGTTGGGTTGGATCACACTGAGTAACCGAGAGAGGGAGAGGGAGGAGGAGATAGAGAGAGAGAGAAGAGAGATCGGTTTTAAATGCAAGGACTTAAATACTTGTGCCTTTGCAATGTTTGATATTTGCAAGTGATAATTGCAATGTCTGATATTTGAAAGTGATAATTGCAATGTCTGATATTTGAAAGTGATGTTTGAAGTGATAGATATTTCCTAGTGACTTTTGAAATAATATATATTCTAGTGATATTTGAAATGTCAGATATTTGCTTGTGACATTTGCGATGTCATATCTTAGCTATAGAAAGACATTTCATGTATTGACATGAGTTAGGTTTGTATAGTGTGGCTTATGATAGTGTGGCGTATGATAGTGTGGCTTATGATAGTGTGGCGAATGATAGTGTGGCGGATGATAGTGTGGCTTATGATAGTGTGGCGTTTGATGGTGTGGCTCATGATAGTGTGGCTTATGATAGTGTGGCTTATGATGGTGTGGATTATGATAGTGTGGATTATGATAGTGTGTCTTATGATGGTGTGGCGTATGATAGTGTGGCGTATGATGGTGTGGCTTATGATAGTGTGGCTTATGATGGTGTGGTGTATGATAGTTTGGATTATGATAGTGTGGCTTATTATAGTGTGGCGTATGATGGTGTGGCTTATGATAGTGTGGCTTATGATGGTGTGGCTTATGATAGTGTGGCTTATGATGGTGTGGCGTATGATAGTGTGGCTTATGATGGTGTGGCTTATGATAGTGTGGCGTATGATGGTGTGGCTTATGATAGTGTGGCTTATGATGGTGTGGCGTATGATAGTGTGGATTATGATAGTGTGGCTTATGATGGTGTGGCTTATGATGGTGTGGCGTATGATAGTGTGGCGTATGATAGTGTGGCGTATGATAGTGTGGCTTATTATAGTGTGGTGTATGATAGTGTGGCTTATGATAGTGTGGCGTATGATAGTGTGGCTTATGATAGTGTGGCTTATGATAGTGTGGATTATGATAGTGTGGCTTATTATAGTGTGGCGTATGATAGTGTGGATTATGATAGTGTGGATTATGATAGTGTGGCGTATGATAGTGTGGCTTATGATGGTGTGGCTTATGATGGTGTGGCGTATGATAGTGTGGCGTATGATAGTGTGGCGTATGATAGTGTGGCTTATGGATTATGATAGTGTGGATTATGATAGTGTGGCGTATGATAGTGTGGCTTATGATGGTGTGGCTTATGATGGTGTGGCGTATGATAGTGTGGCGTATGATAGTGTGGCGTATGATAGTGTGGCTTATTATAGTGTGGCGTATGATAGTGTGGCTTATGATAGTGTGGCGTATGATAGTGTGGCTTATGATAGTGTGGCGTATGATAGTGTGGCTTATGAGAGTGTGGCTTATGAGAGTGTGGCTTATGATAGTGTGGCGTATGATAGTGTGGCTTATGATAGTGTGGCGTATGATAGTGTGATAAGAAGTTGATACATCGGGCTCCTGTGGTAGAGCCACGCTGGAAAAGTTGGGGTGCAGGAAGAGAGGCCACGCCCTGTGCAGAAAGAGAAGCCACGCCCTGTGCAGAAAGAGAGGCCACGCCCTGTGCCTAAAGAGAGGCCACGCCCTGTGCAGAAAGAGAGGCCACGCCCTGTGCAGAAAGAGAGGCCACGCCCTGTGCAGAAAGAGAGGCCACGCCCTAAGAGCCATGCTGAAAACTTTGGAGGTGTTGGGCACGATTTTTTTAAATGTGGTCACGTGACTAGATGTCAGAATGTAATTGTGTAGAATCAGGGGCGTGGATTACTAATATTTATTTGGGTAAAGAGTCTTGGATATTGAGAATCTCCGACCGCCTGTTCTCTATTCAGTTTACTTGAAATTCGTCTTTAAAAAAAAAAAGAAAGAAACACAGTTGATTGCATTTGCCACATCCGCCAAGGCAGGGGGGAGATTGTAATTTTACCATGTAATAAAACACGACAGTTGGAAAACTGATCATTTCCTCACCTGAGGGTGAGTAGCTGAGATATGAAGGTCAAGTGGCAAGCGAACAAGGTCAAACATGCATCACGTGGTTTTGGGTGTGAAGGGTTAAACATATGGGTGGGTGTTTATAAAATGCTGTTTCCGGGCTACAAGTATTGATGGAATTTTTTTTTTTTTTTCCAAAATACGATTATGGTATTTGCGTATCGATACCAGAAACAATAAATGGCGGACAAATTCCACAAAATCTTGGTAGAAAAAGGCCTTGGCCTGCTGATCCACCCTCTCTTCTGATCAATCCAAGAAACTAATGTCCCAAAGGTAAATGTTAAGACAGCTTACAGTGACGTTTGATCAAATGTAATTGCAGGCAACTAAAGGTACGAATGTCAAGTTACACCTGTAGATAGATCGCAGGTAGATGGGGAATGCGACACCCGCGAGGGCGGCACCTGTGACTTTAGGTTAACACCAAAAACAAAACAACAACAAAAAAGAACCCCCCTAAAAACAAGTGGACAGGTATTTTCGTGTGACTCGTTTCGTTGCTATTAATTTGTATTCCATTTCATTCCGGAGACCACCCGCAGGCAAGTGGAGGAGAGTGGGGGCGTCTACCACCCGCAGCCAAGTGGAGGAGAGTGGGGGCGTCTACCACCCGCAGCCAAATGGAAGAGAGCGGGGGCGTCTACCACCCGCAGCCAAATGGAAGAGAGCGGGGGCGTCTACCACCCGCAGCCAACTGGAAGAGAGCGGGGGCGTCTACCACCCGCAGCCAAGTGGAGGAGAGTGGGGGCGTCTACCACCCGCAGACAAGTGGAGGAGAGCGGGGGCGTCTACCACCCGCAGCCAAATGGAGGAGAGCGGGGGCGTCTACCACCCGCAGCCAAATGGAAGAGAGCGGGGGCGTCTACCACCCGCAGCTAAATGGAGGAGAGAGGGGGCGTCTACCACCCGCAGCCAAATGGAAGAGAGCGGGGGCATCTACCACCCGCAGCCAAGTGGAAGAGAACGGGGGCGTCTACAACCCGCAGCTAAATGGAGGAGAGCTGGGGCGTCTACCACCCGCAGCCAAGTGGAGGAGAGCGGGGGCGTCTACCACCCGCAGCCAAGTGGAGGAGAGCGGGGGCGTCTACCACCCGCAGCCAAGTGGAGGAGAGCGGGGGCGTCTACCACCCGCAGCCAAGTGGAGGTGAAAGGGGGCGTCTACCACCCGCAGCCAAATGGAGGAGAGCGGGGGCGTCTCTGCGTCTTACCTGATGTGTTTGGGGTCGCCGCTACTTATGTTCGGGTGTATGGAAGTCTCCAGTACCATCCTGTCTATTCCAGAACCCATCTCCCACCCCGTAATCCCCAGCCAAACATCACCCCCACCCACCCACACATCACATCCATTCTTCCATCTTAAAATGATGCAGCTGAAATATACCCCTGTTACACAGTCTTAATTTAATTGGTGAGTTTCATAAATAATGTTAGATTAACTAAACAAATAAAATAATAACATAATCATAATAATAAAATCATAATTATTAAAACACCCAATGAACCTCTTACCTCATCCCCTAACAAACCCATAACCAAATATCCTACATTTTTCATCCATTGTCAAACCAATTCCAAAATATACTTAATCCTCAAATCACCACACACACCAAAACCCAACAAAAAAACAACTCTATTCCCAAATGCCTAATCTTGCACCACAATTTCCTATATCACCAACCTCAACTCACCACAATTTCCTATATCACCAACCTCAACTCTCCACAATTTCCTATATCACCAACCTCAACTCACCACAATTTCCTATATCACCAACCTCAACTCACCACAATTTCCTATATCACCAACCTCAACTCTCCACAATTTCCTATATCACCAACCTCAACTCTCCACAATTTCCTATATCACCAACCCTCAACTCACCACAATTTCCTATATCACCAACCCTCAACTCACCACAATTTTCTATATCACCAACCCTCAACTCTCCACAATTTCCTATATCACCAACCTCAACTCTCCATAATTTCCTATATCACCAACCTCAACTCACCACAATTTCCTATATCACCAACCTCAACTCTCCACAATTTCCTATATCACCAACCTCTTGAGAGGTGTTAAAGGATATAGTGGTTGGGAGTTGAGTGGACAATTTCCTATATCACCAACCTCAACTCACCACAATTTCCTATATCACCAACCTCAACTCTTCACAATTTCCTATATCACCAACCTCAACTCACCACAATTTCCTATATCACCAACCTCAACTCACCACAATTTCCTATATCACCAACCCTCAACTCTCCACAATTTCCTATATCACCAACCTCAACTCTCCACAATTTCCTATATCACCAACCCTCAACTCACCACAATTTCCTATATCACCAACCTCAACTCACCACAATTTCCTATATCACCAACCTCAACTCTTCACAATTTCCTATATCACCAACCCTACAAAAAAAACAACGAAAAATAAAAAAAACTGTCCTCGTACCCCGTACCCTCTAAGGGAATCCCTGCACCTGAAAACAATGTAGTCTGTGACCCCCACTCAACCAACAACAAACTGCTCTCGGAGCCTAATTGTAACCAGTTTCCACGGTGGCTGCCAGAAGCAGGGCCACGGTGGCTGCCAGTCGCCCCACTGCAAGAACGATACAATCAGGCTACTTACCCAATGCCAACGTTTAGCCCAAAAGATCCCCCGAGATAGCAAGTAACAAAATGGGGGGTTTGGGGGTTTTAGGGTTTGGTGTGGGGGGGGCGTCAGGGGGGGGAATGGCGTCAAATCATGGTTTACAACAGAAGAGGGCGACCACACAACCTGAACCAGAAGACATCATTAGAGATGTCAGCCGAAGAACAGAGGAGCTTACACAACACAATGTGAGCCGCCATCTTGTTCGGGTACACTTGATCGAAATGGTGATATCATGTGGCCTCCCAAAAGGTCCTTAAAATGAATTGGCGTCGACCACCTGAAGCTCGGGTATAATAGCAATAGAGTCGTTAAAGTCACACAAATGTTTGAGGACCACCGTTTCAAATATCCAAAGCACACAAGTCTAATTGTTGGCTCTATACAAGTCTAATTGTTGGCTCTATTTTGCCAGTCTTCATTGAAAACAATTGATACAGACAGGGCAGTTGTAGAATTATTACAAACTATGGCAGTGGACCCCCGGCCCTTAACCATACACATACACACACAATCACTATATTCGACCCAATCCATCCCAACCCCTCTCAAAGAATTAACAAACATCAAACCTACCACCAAACCTACAACCAAACCTACCACAAAACCTACCACCAAACCTAAAATTAAACCTAAAATCAAAACTAACATCAAAACAAGCATCCAACATAACATAAAGCCAAACATCAAACCAAATATCAAACCAAACATGAACCTAATATCAAACCTAACATCCAACATAACATCCAACCTAACATCCAACCTAACATCAAACATAACATCCAACCAAACATCCAACCAAACATCCAACCAAACATCCAACCTAACATCCAACCTAACATCCAACCTAACATCCAACCTACCATCCAACCTAACATCCAACCTAACATCCAACCTAACATCCAACCTAACATCAAACATAACATCCAACCAAACATCCAACCAAACATCCAACCTAACATCCAACCTAACATCCAACCTAACATCCAACCTACCATCCAACCTAACATCCAACCTAACATCCAACCTAACATCCAACCTAACATCAAAAATAACATCCAACCAAACATCCAACCTAACATCCAACCTAACATCCAACCTAACATCAAAAATAACATCCAACCAAACATCCAACCTAACATCCAACCTAGTATCAAACCTAACATAAAACCTAACATCCAACCTAACATCAAACCAAACATCGAACCTAACATCCAACCTAACATCCAACCTAACATCGAACCTAACATCGAACCTAACATCAAACCTAACATCAAACCTAACATCGAACCTAACATCGAACCTAACATCCAACCTAACATCCAACCTAACATCCAACCTAACATCAAACCTAACATCAAACCTAACATCAAACCTAGCATAAAAGCTCCAAGACACACGGCGAGCCAGCACCCGACGGCACGACATTCCTGAAATGTCCACTATGTCTTAATATGTCTTCCAAGACTTCCAGCAACCAATTACCAAGAGAAAACCTCCTCCCACTACCGAAGACGTCATACGGTGACCGGATTCCACATAAGTCATTGACCCCCCAGAAACAAGGTCATCTATTTTTAGTCTTTTAAAAGGCAACAAAAAACAAAAGAAAACAACAAGAAGCTAAGCTACGTGTTTTTTTTTCCAGAATAATAACAGCAGGTTATTGGCACACACACACACGCACACACACACACATGCAAATAAAAAAATAATAATAACAAAATGAACAGTCATTGGTTGATAGAAGAAAAGTAAAAAAAGAGACAGTAATGAGGAAGAGAAAAGTCAAATGAATAATAAAATAAGAGATTATGAGGAAGAGAAGACTAATAGGAAAAAAAACGGGGGGGGGGGGGGAATTAGTTGATGATTATTCCGCTAATTCGTTCAGCTGTGTCTATTTAGTCAAGTCCACTTATTATCTTTATAATTATCTTTATAATCTTGTAAGTGCTTTTAGTGCTTTATAATTATGTGAGTGCACATAGTTCTTTATAATCATGTAAGTTCATTTATTATCTTTATAATCATTTAAGTGCACTTAGTTCTCTATAATCATGTAAGTGCACTTAGTTCTTTATAACCATGTAAGTGCACTGACAGTTCTTTATAATCATGTAAGAGCACTTAGTTCTTTATAATCATGTAAGTTCATGCATTTGTTAAGTACCAATTCAGCATAAGCACTTTATTTGATTCTTGTAAGTGCACGAATGTTTTTATAATTATGCAAGTACATTTGGTTGTTTGCGGAGAAAAAATATACTTTGGTAGCTTTTTAAGACCCTCCCCCCCCGCCCCCCCCCCCAGTTGGAGACGCCTTTGAATCCTCTTGATTGTCAGTTCAAACCATTTTTTTGTGTCCGCCCAACCTTTCCAAATCTTACACTGCTTGTCCCAACACAGATACTCTTCACGGAGAAAACAGAAGTAAAACTCAACAAATAGAAAGACTCAAACCTCTTAAAAACTAAACTAAAACTAAACTAAAACTAAACTAAATCTAAACTAAGATCGGTGACTCCACCATGAACATTTGGAAAACTCCATCAACCCAAGCTTATAATGGGATCTAAATGTGCATGTTGCTTTCTTACATCGGGAATTTCCAATAAAGGGGATATTTGAGAGTGTCGTGTAAGAAACGCTTAAAGTACAAGCTATTAGGAAATTAGTTTTGTGGGTCCCCAAACCTTTCGCATGAATTTACCCCACTGAAGATAAAAATGTTTAAAAAATGAAAGTTTCTCGGAAGTTATCAATTTCATGAGCGCAAACTGAAAAAGAAACAAACAAATGAAACAACAAAAAAATAATGTCGGTCATTAAATAAAATAATGTTTATGAAGGCCAAACTATTCTTAATAAAGGGCCAGATGCGGCACGCGTGCCACCGGTTGGTGATATGTGGTTAAACAAGTTACGCATCACTGCACAATCAACACAGACTAATCTTCTACCAAAGTCTGCACGCAGTTAACTCTTGCCAAAAGATGTCGACATGGTGAAGCAATTGGCTGCACGAGTATTGGAGGGTTTACGGTAGGCGGGAGTCAATCATAGATATTTGTGGACGTCACACATTAATGTATCTTGCCAGAGTATCTTGACCTTTTGTAATAACTTGAACCTCGTTTACTGGAGGTTTTACGGTAGGCGGGAGTCAATAATAAAGATTTGTGTAGATAGTTTACACCTCAAATGTTTATCAATCTTGCCAAACTACCTAGATGTTTTGCAACAACTTGACGCACGTTTATATTAGGGTTTACGGTAGACAGCAGTTAATAAAGATTTGTGTATCTACACTATTAACATGTTTTTAAACCTTGCCAGACTGCTGACACTTTTTTCTTAGGAACTTGGGGCACGCTAACTTGAGAGTGTACGGTAGACGGCAGTAAATGAAGATCTTAGTCTGTACCAAATTAACAAGCATTATTTTTGTGTTCTAAAATCTTGCCAAACTATGCGGCATTTTGTAGCAACACAAGGCACGTTTATTTGAGGGTATACGGTAGACGGAAGTTACTAAAGATTTGTTCGTAGACCCCATTAACAGGTACCACCAGGCATATCAGGGAGGAAAACCTTCGAGTGTGTGGGTAGATGGGTAGTTGGGTTAGGCTAGTGTGTGGGTAGATGGGTAGTTGGGTTAGGCTAGTGTGTGGGTAGACGGGTAGTTGGGTTAGGCTAGTGTGTGAGTAGATGGGTAGTTAGGTTAGGCTAGTGTGTGGGTAGATGGGTAGTTAGGTTAGGCTAGCTAAGCATGGCAGTGGAGGCTCTAAACTCTGAGCTCCGCGGGGCCCATAAAGGAGTGGCATTTGCAGGCTTCAGATGTGGTCTGTGGTCAGCAAATTTTTTAAGAACCTTTAGTTTAAGGGAGATTGCACGAAATGAATATGACCTCTCCATGTGATGTGTTTCCGGTCACCGAACGGTCACTATCTCAGTCCTATAATATGTCTGGCTTGAGGAATAGTTTGATTGATAAATGTCTTTTGTACGATAGGGAGACAAAAAGTAGTTCACATCACGGCGCTTGGGTTATAATCTGGGATATTTGACGTGGAGCAGCGCAGTGATACATTGCACAGTGTCGGATGGTTTCCTGTCAATTTTATTTTGGAACGATGCAAATATGAAATTGCAATAATTTTTCCGGACACTAAAATAAGTTTTGGATGAGTGCCCATATCTGTACTGAAGTCTGGGAATTCAAGTTTAAAACAAAAAAAATTATGAGAAATGGGATTTTATCAATTATTTTGGGATTATGTTTTTGATGGTTTATTTAGCCGCTGGGTCACAGTAACCAGATTTTCTTATAAATAACTTTGGGTGCTCAAAGTATACCCGCCCACCGCAACAACCCCTTCCCGATACGCCAATCAGTAACAAAACATGCACAAACACGGCACCCCTGTTATCACAGCTACCCTTCATCACATCACCTCTTTATCACAGAACTCCTGTTATCACAGCACTCCTTCATCACATCACCTCTTTATCACAGAACTCCTGTTATCACAGCACCCCTTCATCACATCACCTCTTTATCACAGAACTCCTGTTATCACAGCACCCCTGCTATCATAGCACCCCTGTTATCACAGCACCCCCTGCTTTCATAGCACCCCTGTTATCACAGCACCCCTGCTATCATAGCACCCCTGTTATCACAGCACCCCTGCTATCATAGCACCCCTTCATCACATCACCTCTGTAACATAGCACCCCTGTTATCATAGCACCCCTGTTATCACAGCACCCCTGCTATCATAGCACGCCTTAATCACGTCACCTCTTTATCATAGCACCCCTGTTATCATAGCACCCCTGCTATCAAACCACCCCTTCATCACATCACCTCTTTATCATAGCACCCCTGTTATCATAGCACCCCTGTTATCACAGCACCCCTGCTATCATAGCACCCCTTCATCACATCACCCCTTCATCACATCACCCCTTTATCATAGCACCCTTGTTATCATAGCACTCCTGCTATCATAGCACCCCTTCATCACATCACCTCTTTATCATAGCACCCCTGTTATCACAGCACCCCTGCTAATCACAGCACCCCTGTTATCACAGCACCCCTTCATCACATCACCTTTTTATCACAGAACTCTTGTTATCACAGCACCCCTGCTATCATAGCACCCCTGTTATCACAGCACCCCTGTTCTTTTATCTGTTTAGTTAGATTCAACCCATGCTCCCATCGAATGGATCACCATAACCACCCAGCACCCTGCCCCTCTCTCCAACCAATTCTATGACAAACAACCCACTACCCCAACCAATTCTATGACAAACAACCCACTACCCCAACCAATTCTATGACAAACAACCCACTACCCCAACCAATTCTATGACAAACAACCCACTACCCCAACCAATTCTATGACAAACAACCCACTACCCCAACCAATTCTATGACAAACAACCCACTACCCCAACCAATTCTATGACAAACAACCCACTACCCCAACCAATTCTATGACAAACAACCCACTACCCCAACCAATTCTATGACAAACAACCCACTACCCCAACCAATTCTATGACAAACAACCCACTACCCCAACCAATTCTATGACAAACAACCCACTACCCCAACCAATTCTATGACAAACAACCCACTACCCCAACCAATTCTATGACAAACAACCCACTACCCCAACCAATTCTATGACAAACAACCCACTACCCCAACCAATTCTATGACAAACAACCCACTACCCCAACCAATTCTATGACAAACAACCCACTACCCCAACCAATTCTATGACAAACAACCCACTACCCCAACCAATTCTATGACAAACAACCCACTACCCCAACCAATTCTATGACAAACAACCCACTACCCCAACCAATTCTATGACAAACAACCCACTACCCCAACCAATTCTATGACAAACAACCCACTACCCCAACCAATTCTATGACAAACAACCCACTACCCCAACCAATTCTATGACAAACAACCCACTACCCCAACCAATTCTATGACAAACAACCCACTACCCCAACCAATTNTTATTCCTTCCCACCCAAACCCATCCCCCGCCCCCCCCCCCCTTTTCCACCCAAACCATCTTCGTTAACACATTTAGTCAGGGATCTTTCATCTTGTGGCGCTAGGGGCGCCCGTAAAGTCTGCCTCCACCGCGGGGGGCAGCAACCCCATTAATCCATTACTGAGAGGCGCCGGGTCCTGGGAGATGAGTTTAGATGATATGTCATACAATGCTCCCCTCCCCCTTCTTCACCCGTCTATTTCTGTCCCAAACGCCTGCACACTGTAGGGAGCGCACTGCTATATTGTGAAAGAGATAATGGAAGGGGGGATAATTAAAGACAATGCGTGATTTTATCGACACAAACTCTTGGGATTATTCACACAAAAAACATGGCGTCAAGAGTGGTTAAAAAAATCGCTTTCACCAGATGGCGCTCTAACGCAAAAAAAAAAAGGGGGGGGGGACCAAGGATTTAAGATGAGCTACCCATACGCTGATACATGGGAGATAAAAAGCTTAGTTTCTGTTACCAGGGATGGGATCTTGGTCAGAAGAAACAATCTCGAACTAAGCGCTTAAGCAAAACAAGAAGGTCACGACGACATCTTTAAGTGTTGCAGGTGACATCAGACCCGTCCTAGGGTTTATAAAATAGGAAGGTCACGACGACATCATTAAGGGTTGCAGGTGACATCAGACCCGTCCTAGGGTTTATTTGAAAGTCGGGATCGTTCCTTGAAACTACTTATGTTTGCTATAGTGATAAGGGGCAAAGACTGCCATCGGGTAATAGAACAACGGAAATGAGGAAAACAAAGTGTGGGGAAACCTGGGGAAAAAAGAACGCATGGTCTCTAAGGCATCCAGCACTTCCTAGATCCGAGGTCCTTGCGTCATTAAGGTAATCAGGTGTTACCTAAAAAGGGGAGGGGGGAGTGTAATACAATTTCAGCTAACAATATAATCATTTAATATTTAGGTCAATGGTTCATAGACCTCACCAAACCTCCCAGATAGGTCAGAGTCATGAATATCCTTAATAGATCTATCATTTTCTTTTCTGTGTATTTTCACCGCCCGTCTTTGTTAAGTTCTGCCAATTATTACATTCTGTATTCCTTATGTCTTCAGTCTATGTATACCTTCTGTTCTGTCTCTGAAACCTTAGGTCTATTGTTGGTTTGTGGAGCTAAAGACCAGAGCTTAACTGATATTGACTGATCCGACTGAATTTGTCTAAATGTCAAATGTTTCCCCTTGAGTTAGTCTTACCTATAGCACAGTGCACTCATCATTGCACTCACAGTACTTGTACTCTAGTGTAGTCGGAGGGAGAGGGGGCAAAAGGGGGCGAAAAACTATGGGGTCGGTGGCGTAAGGAGGTGTATGTTAGAAAATCGGACGATTCTTCCTGTCATCATAGATACGTAGCAAACCTCGGCGTTATATTATCACACGGTTTTATATGGGACAACAGCTTTATAACAGAACACATCTTTATAACAGAACACAGCTTTATAGCAGTGCACAGCTTTATAAGAGAACACAGCTTTATAACAGAACACAGCTTTATAACAGAACACAGCTTCATAACAGAACACAGCTTTATAACAGAACACAGCTTTATAACAGAACACTGCTTTATAAGAGAACACTACTTTATAACAGACACATCTTTATAACAGAACACAGCTTTATAATAGAACACATCTTTAGAAAAGAACACAGCTCTATAATAGAAAATAGCTCTATAATAGAAAATAGCTTTATAATAGGACGCATCTTTATAACAGCACACATCTTTACAACAGAACACAGCTTTAAAATAGAACACAATTCTATAATAGAAAATAGTCTAATAACAGGACACAGCTTTATAACAGAACACAGCTTTATAACAGAACACAGCTTTAAAATAGAGCATATCATTATAACAGAACACAGCTTTATAACAGAACACGGCTATATAACAGAACACGTCTTTATAACAGAACACGTCTTTATGTCTCCATGCTGGTCGAAAGACGGCTATTTATGGAAACAGTACTCGGTATAACTACCGTAAAGCCATATCACGGGTTAATGTCATGACACTTCATGACATGTTACTTAATGTCATGTCACTTGATGCCACGTCACATTATGTCATGTCACTTAATGTCGTGTCAATTAATATCATGTCACTTAATGTCATCTCATGTAATGTCATGTCACTTAATGTCATCTCATGTAATGTCATGTCACGTAATGTCATGTCACAGTGAAATGATGTGGAGACCAGTGATGAGATGTGGAGGCACAGTGATGAGATGTGGAGACACAGTAAGGATATGTGTAGTTACAGTAAGGAGATGTGGAGACACAGTAAGGATATGTGGAGACACAGTAAGGAGATGTGAAGACCATTTAGGAGATGTGGAGACACAGTAAGGAGATGTGGAGACACAGTAAGGAGATGTGGAGACACAGTGATGAGATTGGAGACCCAGTGAGGAGATGTGGAGACACAGTAAGGAGATGTGGAGACCAGTGAGGAGATGTGGAGACTCAGTGAGGAGATCTGGAGACTCAGTGAGGAGATGTAGAGACCAGTGAGGAGATGTGTAGACCCAGTGAGGAGATGTGGAGACCCAGTGAGGAGATGTGGAGACCCAGTGAGGAGATGTGGAGACCCAGTGAGGAGATGTGGAGACCCAGTGACGAGATGTGGAGACCTGTGGGGAGATGTGGAGACACAGTGAGGAGATGTATATATGGGAATGAGACGTGAGAGGGGATAAAGAGGGGGGATCCAGTAAAATAGACAGTGGTTGAAAGGAATGAAGGGAGAAAAGTGAAAAAAATGAAAAATGGGTGGACACGTGACATAAGGAAATGAGTGGCAAGTTCGGGCTGAAGAGAGAGAGAGAGAGTGAGAGAGAGAGAGAGAGAGAGAAAGAGAGACAGAAGAAAGAGAGAAGGAGAGAGAGAGAGAAAGAGCGAGAAAGAGAGAGAGGGAGAGAGAGGGGGGGAAAGAGATAGAGAGAGAGAGAAAGAGAGAGAGAAAGAGAGAGAGAAAGAGAGAGAGAAGAAGAGAGATAGAGAGGGGAGGGAAAGAGAGATAGAGAGAGAGAGAGAGAGAGAAAGAGAGAGTGAGTGAGAGAGAGAGAGAGAGAGAAAGACAACACCATCTTCTTTAAAACGGGGGTCACATTCCAGGTGAGACAAGATGACCTTCTTGCATTGTTGATCATCCAGGTGTCTCCACAAGCACAGCAACCCCATTAAAATGGACGCCCCTGGTATCAGTAGAGCGTTAGATCAGAGTCTGGTGGTATTCACAAAACAAATGTGGCTACGTTCTGGAAGAATTCGTTAAACAAACGTGGCTACCTTCTGGTAGCATTCACTAAACACTCGTGGCTACAAGACAACAACAAAAACAAATGACATACAAACTACAGACATTCAAACGTGTGCTACCTGTCGGTCAAAAGTGTTCAAAGCATGGTCCTAACGGTTCAAAGCATGGTCCTAACGGTTCAAAGCATGGTCCTAACAGTTCAAAGCAAGGTCCTTACGGTTCAAAGCATGGTCCCAACGGTTCAAAGCATGGTCCTAACGGTTCAAAGCATGGTCCTAACGGTTCAAAGCATGGTCCTAACGGTTCAAAGCATGGTCCTAACGGTTCAAAGCATGGTCCTTACGGTTCAAGCATGGTCCTAACGGTTCAAAGTATGGTCCTTACGGTTCAAAGCATGGTCCTAACGGTTCAAAGCATGGTCCTATGTTCCCTAGCATGGTCATACGTTCCCTAGCATGGTCCTATGTTCCCTTGCATGATCATACCTTCCCTAGCATGGTCCTGTGTTCCATAGCTTGGTCCAATGTTCCTTAGCTTGATTCTTTGTTCCCTAGCTCAGTCAGATGTTTCCTAGCTTGGTCCTATGTTCCCTAGCATTGATCTATGGTATCTGTATCTCGACCCATTGACGAGTAGAGGTATAAATATGGCCGGTATGTAAAGCTCATCTTTAACAACACAAACTGACCACCAATTAACTTAACACAAACTGACCACCAACCAACTTAACACAAACTGACCGCTTAAAAAACTTAACACAAACTGAATACAACCAACTTAACACAAACGGACCACCAACCAACTTAACACAAACTGACCACCAACCAACTTAACACAGACTGACCACCAACCAACTTAACACAAACTGACCACCAACCAACTTAACACAAACTGACCACCAACCAACTTAACACAAACTGACCACCAACGAACTTAACACAGACTGACCACCAACCAACTTAACACAGACTGACCACCAACCAACTTAACACAAACTGACCACCAACCAACTTAATACAGACTGACCACCAACCAACTTAACACAAACTGACCACCAAGCAAACTTAACACAAACTGACCACAAACTATCTTAACTCAAACTGACCGCCAACCTACTTATATAAGTTATATCAACCTTCTTTTTTTTTTTTTTTTTGGCTTTAAATCGGAAGGATCTACAACGTTCCCAACCTGCTTGGCTTGGGTTAGGGCGACCTACATCCAGAACCTACAGATGCAGCTGGTCTTTGAAACAACGGGTCGAACGCCTTGATGACGCAATGAACCATATGTGGTATGCCTTCTGCCTTCGTGTTGGCATCTGTACCCTCTACCTTCAAAGTTGACACATCCGCCCCCACTTAAGCAACCGGCAGCACCCCAGCCCCCCTAGTCTACATTTTGACACCCCAATGCAGATACATGCTAGCTCCACCAGATGCACATCGTGTTTGACACTGGAAGTTGTAATTTATGTACCACAGCCACCACAGATGACCACACAGCACCACACAGTCACCACACAACCAGCACACAGTCACCACAGAGTCACCATCACGCTAACATTCAACTAATGTTTACATCCACTGAGCTCGGCTACTTTCAACTCTGGCATTGAGCAGGTGAACGTTGGTTTGGGGTGGGCAGGTTCTTGAGCCGGATGTTCAATAGCGTCCGTTCAATAGTTTTCTTGCATTCCCCTGACGGGTAACGATGTTCGGGTTGAGCTGGTTCCGTCTGCTTCCAATGGACCGGTTTGACCTCACCCAACCGGTTTCTGGTGATACACATGTAAATTAAGCAATACGTTGTATTTATATGCCTCGGAATGAGCGCCCGGGGGCCGGGTCAGGGGGTGGCAGGGGAGAGTGGCAGAAGAAGGGGGAGGGGGTGGATTGGATAGATTGAATCCCAACAGTGGTTAGTTGTCCAGTTAAAAGCAATCTCTTGAATCACAACAGTTGCTAGTTGTCCAGTTAAGAGCAATCTCTTGAATCCCAACAGTGGTTAGTTGTCCAGTTAAGAGCAAACTCTTGAATCCCAACAGTGGCTAGTTGTCCAGTTAAGAGCAATCTCTTGAATCCCAACAGTGGCTAGTTGACCGAGTCTTTAAACATCCTAAATTATTTCTCAGCCACAACTCCACAGAGATTGCTGTCAGTTTGGTCGGTGCCAATGAGTTGCCCCTTGCTGGGGAAAGATATTTAGGTGACCTGGCCATCTTCTGACCAATACCCACCCTTGCCTAAACAAGGCCTACAATGTCCCTCCCCCTTCACGAGAACTCGTTAGCACTAGGGGCGTGATGGCAACATTGGGGAGTTATTGGGTGGACGCTGTCCGGTCGTGAAATTCTCAACGTTGCTGGTAAGTATTCCAAGTACAGACACATGATATACAATGATAATTATTCCAAGTACGGACACATGATATACAATGATAATTATTCCAAGTACAGACACATGATATACAATGATAAGTATTCCAAGTACGGACACATGATATACAATGATAATTATTCCCAGTACGGACACATGATATACAATGATAATTATTCCAAGTACGGACACATGATATACAATAAAAAGTATTCTAAGTACGGACACATGATATACAAAGATAAGTATTCTAAGTACAGATACAATGATACATACTTATATAATTTATATCTATTATCATATCTATCTGTCAGTCTGTACATCAACCCCTTCATCCATCCGCCAAAACAGCTATCCATCCATCTATCCATCCATCCACCCACTAATTTATCCAACCATCCATTCACACACCCATCCATCCATTCATCCACACCCCCCACATCAATCCATCCATCCACACACCCACCCATCCATTCATCCCCACACACACAAACCAACCCATCCATCCATCCACCCATCTCCACTACACACTATCCTTTTGTTATTTTCTTTGATAATGACTGTGAGTTTG
The DNA here is from genome assembly GCA_964033795.1 of Lymnaea stagnalis. Taxonomy (NCBI): domain Eukaryota; kingdom Metazoa; phylum Mollusca; class Gastropoda; family Lymnaeidae; genus Lymnaea; species Lymnaea stagnalis. The sequence continues at coordinate 199,761 of CAXITT010000876.1, forward strand.
CTAACACAATAAAGTGGCTCAACTTTGTGCTTGAGTTATACGTTTATATGGTTGCTGTGATACGTTGCTATGGTTGCTGTGATACGTTGCTATGGTTGCTGTTATACGTTGCTATGGTTTGCTATGATACTTTGCTATGATTGCTGTGATTCGTTGCCATGATTGCTGTGATACTTTGCTATGGTTGCTGTGATACGTTGCTATGGTTGCTGTGATACTTTGCTATGATTGATGTGATACGTTGCTATGGTTGCTGTGATACTTTGCTATGATTGATGTGATAATTTGCTATGATTGATGTGATACGTTGCTATGGTTGATGTGATAATTTGCTATGATTGATGTGATACATTGCTACGGTTTCTGTGATACAATAGCTTCTGCCAGCGTTTACAAAATAAGCCTCATAGGAAGAAATAGTATCTCAATGAAAACTTTAAAATACACATTAAAAATAGACCTCTTCCGCCCGTCCTGTCTCCGTGTCAATATCTCTGTATTTGTCTTTCTCTCTCTCTGTCTCTACCCGTATCTCTTTATCTCTCTCTACCTCCTCGTCTCTCACTCCCTCTCTCTTTATTCTGATTTGTATTTCTCATTATCTGTATTTCTCATTATCTGTTTCTCAGTCTCAAAGCCGTGTTTCCCCCACCCCCGCCCCCTCCCATTCGAACCCTGATTCCCCTTTCAATGCAAGTAATCAAAACTCGGAGGTCACAGATTCTAAAATTTCCCACTTAGTTTCACAGTAAACTATGGTTTTCAGCGTGGCTGTGGATGTCCCCAGTTGGAGAACCGCGGTGGTAGTTAAGCTAAAACTATCGCCAACGTTCAAAAGGTCACGGTGGGAAATGTAACCGCTATTGATTGTGTGCCAGCTGTGCTTACGCGCTCAGACGTTGTGCCACTACTGCTCGCTTTAAGTCAGGCAAGGGGGGGGGGGGAAATGGACGCATGGCGGTAATCTGAAACATCACGATGGAAGGGCACCGACGACATACTGAGAGGTAATAACATCAAATGGAAGGTCACCGACGGCATAATGAGAGGTAATAACATCACGATGGAAGGTCACCGACGGCATAATGAGAGGTAATAACATCACGATGGAAGGTCACCGACGGCATAATGAGAGGTAATAACATCACGATGGAAGGTCACCGACGGCATAATGAGAGGTAATAACATCACGATGGAAGGTCACCGACGGCATAATGAGAGGTAATAACATCACGATGGAAGGTCACCGACGGCATAATGAGAGGTAATAACATCATGATGGCACTTCTCTGACAACATTACAGGATGGTAACGTATGTGGTATACAACTTAAGATGAAGTCACTTACATCATAATGGGAAGTAATAACATCATGATGGCAGGTCACCGACGGCATAATGAGAGGTAATAACACCATGTACGTCTCTGACAACATTACAGGATGCTAACGTATGGTGTATACACCATAAGGGGAAGTCACTTACACCATAATGGCAAGTAATTTACAAAATAAGGGGAATTGACATACACCATTAGAGGAATTAACTCACATAATAAGGGGAATTAATATACAATATAAGGGGAATTACTTTACAACATAAGGGTAATTAATATACAATATAAAGGGAATTAATATACAATATAAGGGGAATTACTTTACAACATAAGGGTAATTAATATACAATATAAAGGGAATTAATATACAATATAAGGGGAATTACTTTACAACATAAGGGTAATTAATATACAATATAAAGGGAATTAATATACAATATAAGGAGAATTAACTTACAACATAAGGGTAATTAATATACAATATAAAGGGAATTAATATACAATATAAGGAGAATTAACTTACAACATAAGGGTAATTAATATACAATATAAAGGGAATTAATATATAATATAAGGAGAATTAACTTACAACATAAGGGTAATTAATATACAATATAAAGGGAATTAATATACAATATAAGGAGAATTAACTTACAACATAAGGGTAATTAATATACAATATAAAGGGAATTAATATACAATATAAGGAGAATTAACTTACAACATAAGGGATGATAGCTTACATCAGGGGTTCTTAACCAGAGGTTCCAGAACACACAAGGCGTGCGTGAAGACCCTAAAGATTAGGATTATTTGTATTTTATTAGCATTTTTTCGTGGATAATGTGGGGAGGGGTGCCGGACATATGCATTGAAATCAAGAATGGCTGCAGCGCTACAGAAAATAGTTGGAGAATCCCTGGCTGGCATCGTTACACATGTTTTTTAAACAAAACAAATTAATCAAATGTTAGCAATGTCCGTTGGACAAAATCGCACTGTTGAATTTGATCAAATGTTAACATTGTTAGTTCCAATACACGACACTGTTGAATTTGATCAAATATTAACATTGTTAGTTCCAATACACGACACTGTTGAATTTGATCAAATGTTAACATTGTTAGTTCCAATACACGGCACTGTTAAATTTAATCAAATGTTAACATTGTTAGTTCGAATACACGGCACTGTTGAATTTGATCAGATGTTAACATTGTTAGTTCCAATACACGGCACTGTTGAATTTGATCAGATGTTAACATTGTTAGTTCCAATACACGGCACTGTTGAATTTGATCAGACGTTAATTTTTTCGGTTCGAATACGCGACAACCCGCGCAGAACTTGGAAAGGGCAGCTCACTCGCATCTTGACCCACTGCCGCGAAGACATTTAAGTAATAGTGTTTGTGTGTGTGTCTGGGCGTATTGAAATGGAATGTCACCCCAAAAAACCCCCTTAAATTACCAGAGAACAATTCCCGTTTGACTGTCTCCTGGCGCATCATCAACTCACGAGCATGTTAACCAGGGCCCAGATCACGAGGCTGTCGTGTGTTCAGTAATTGTCCTAATGCAGCACGTTCACCCTGACTGTCTCCTGCATTACATAGACCTAATGGAACCTGACATTCGCAGGTAGGCGTCCTGCGACCCTCTCCGGAGGAGGTGGAGGCTCAGACAGACGCCATGCTCGTGGCATTGGCGAAGATGGCTCTATCCTATCAGCCATCAATCGTCAATCAACAAAGACGACAACCAGATCCCACAATGCCTTGCTCTAAAATTACCGCGTGGTGCCGCGGCATACAATGACATGAGTTTGACCTAAACGAATCGAGGAGCAGCGGCACATGAGCTTGACCTAGACGAATCAAGCAGCACTTTATCCTCCAGCAGGTGTCGTAGTTTCTTAAATTCCTCTTATTGCTTTTGACGTTGGTTGCAATTGTTTGATTGTCTGTTCTCAACATTTGACAAGCAACAAAACCACGGGCTCCGCTTATGCTAGACAGCTTAAAGTTACTGTACGCAGTGGCGTGGCTAGGCATTGGGCCAAGCTATTTGACGCCCCACTTTCACGAAAAACTCTTCGTCTAGACGAAAATGACGCCCCTAGATGTACAGAAAAAACATTACCACATATATATATATGTCATTGCAGTGTCGGCGTAACCAATATGCTTGTATGAGACATGGATGTATGTAGATCTATGAGACATGGATGTATGTAGATGTACGAGACATGGTTGTATGTAGATGTATGAGGCATAGATTGTATGATGCATGGTAGTATATATATGTATGAGACATGGTTGTGTGTAGCTATATGAGACATGTTTGTATGTATATGTGTAAGACATTTTTGTAAATAGATGCACGAGACATGTCTGTATATACAAAGATCAGAAATGTTTGTATACAGATGTATAATTCATTGTTGTGCATAGTTTATAAGTCATACTGGTAACCACACACCAAATATTGCGAAAAGCTAACTACAGCTCCGATGATCTCATCACATCAAAACAAAACTAAAAACACGTTTGAAAAATATCTGCGATTTTTAAATTTTCCTTAACACAGATCGATATCTTTCATCAGTGAACAATGACATCTAAGTGCACGTGTACAGCCGTTATGTCCCCTGGGCTGAGAGAAATCGAAAGTAGCTGAAAGCCGAAAGCTGCGCCATTGAAGGTGTCGGAACGTGTCAATATTGACGATCGGTCAAGCCATTTTGTCTACAGAAGACATGGTACCAGCCAAAGCTTTTTAACTTCAACTGCAAGCTCTTGTGGGCCTAAAGGACTGCTGGGGAAATTAAAATAAAATAGGACACTGACAATTGCTTTGAACATAGCTACTATCTTAGGTTCTGAGACGCCATTAGTAATACTCCAAGTGATTGTCCACGTTTAATTTCAAATCATGCCGCACTTGGATAAACGCCTCCCTCTTTGATGGCATCCTGAACCCCAACGTTTTTGATAGAAACCATTATTCGAACCAAAAGTGTGTGTGTGTGAAGAGGGATTATATGAAATAAAAAAATCCCTAATAGTTATTGTAAGGTCCAAGGCAAAAACAACACCCCCCCCCCACGCGCCACCCCAATATAATAAAACCCCTCACCTTTTTTTATAGCGGGGAAGTAAGAAAGCGCGGGAAAAAGACTTGTACATTGCTGACGATGTTTCCCGCTTCCACTCCGATCAGATGAGTCCAAAGTATGATGATGGCGCGTGTCTTCACCTGGCGGTAATCAACACAGAAATCTGGCCCTGCCATTCGTATAATACTAAGACAACGGATCAAACAATCATTGACACCATTCCTCTGATCTGCTTTAAGCTATACCGGTCAGTGGCCCAACTCCAATCAAACAATCATTGACACCATTCCTCAGTTCTGCTTTAAGCTATACCGGTCAGTGGCCAAACTCCAATCAAACAATCATTGACACCATTCCTCTGATCTGCTTTAAGCTATACCGGTCAGTGGCCCAACTCCAATCAAACAATCATTGACACCATTCCTCAGTTCTGCTTTAAGGTATGCCGGTCAGTGGCCAAACTCCAATCAAACAATCATTGACCCCATTGCTCAGTTCTGCTTTAAGCTATACCGGTCAGTGGCCAAAATCCAATCCAACAATCATTGACACCATTCCTCAGTTCTGCTTTAAGGTTTACCGGTCAGTGGCTAAACTCCAATCAAACAATCATTGACCCCATTGCTCAGTTCTGCTTTAAGCTATACCGTCAGTGGCCAAACTCCAATCAAAAAATCATTGACATCATTGCTCAGTTCTGCTTTAAGCTATACCGTCAGTGGCCAAACTCCAATCAAACAATCATTGACATCATTGCTCAGTTCTGCTTTAAGCTATACCGTCAGTGGCCAAACTCCAATCAAACAATCATTGACACCATTCCTCTGATCTGCTTTAAGTTATACCGGTCAGCGGCCAAACTCAAATAGATCTAATTGCGACTCCGGCTCAAACCACCGGATTGTGTTCGGTGAAACACCCCGATACCGAATAAAAACGTCCCATTTATTCTTTGTACTAAAATCTCAGAATTTAAGCGCCC
>CAXITT010000876.1:206815-223271 GCA_964033795.1 Lymnaea stagnalis
TGTCACACCAGGCCTAATGTCACACCAGGCCTATGTCACACCAGGCCTAATGTCACACCAGGCCTATGTCATACCAGGCCTAATGTCACACCAGGCCTATGTCACACCAGACCTCTATCACACCAGGCCTATGTCACACCAGGCCTAATGTCACACCAGGCCTATGTCACACCAGACCTCTATCACACCAGGCCTATGTCACACCAGACCTCTATCACACCAGGCCTATGTCACACCAGGCCTAATGTCACACCAGGCCTATCTCACACCAGACCTCTATCACACCAGACCTCTATCACACAAGGCCTATGTCACACCAGGCTTATGTCACACCAGGCCTATGTCACACCAGTCACTTGAACTGCGTGTACGTACATTGGAGGCACGGGTTCCAGCAATATTTTTGACAATGTTCACTGACTACCTGCTACAGTGCACATTTTATTGATGTAACCATCGGAACTGTCATTATTACAAAAACATAAATTAGCACATTTGGCACGTTCGTGTTTTGAGAAATGGTGAAATTCTCCTAGGGTTTTAAGGTGGGGCTTGTTTAGAGTTTTTTTGCGTCTGTTTTTTGGTTTTCTTTTGTTTTTGTTTGAAAAGTCGACACAGAATGCAATCATTTTGTTTAGGAAAGATTTCATTTGTAAACAAAGGTTGACTTTGACAAATGAAGTCTTTAACAGCCAGACACGCTTGAGTTGATCTGTCTGATAGTCGCTGGTCACGTAAAGGATCACGTCAAGTTTCTCTGTCTGACCCGCTGTTGACCACGTCGAGGATCACGTAGCGTTTCTCTGCCTGACCTGCTGTTGATCACGTCAAGGATCACGTAGAGTTTATCTGTCTGACATGCCGCTGATCACGGCGCGTATCACCTATAGTTTCTCTGTCTGACCAGCTGTCGATCACGTCAAGTATCACCTATAGTTTCTCTGTCTGACCTGCTGTTGATCACGTCACGAATCAACTATAGTTTCTCTGTCTGACCTGCTGTTTATCACGTCAAGTATCACCTATAGTTTTCTCTGTCTGACCTGCTGTTGATCACGTCAAGTATCACCAATATTTTCTCTGTCTGACATGCAGTTGATCACGACAAGTATCACCTAGAGTTTCTCTGTCTGACCTGCTGTTGATCACGTCAAGTATCACGTAGAGTTTCTCTGTCTGACCTGCTTTTGATCACGTCAAGTATCACCTATAGTTTCTCTGTCTGACCTGCTGTTGATCACGACAAGTATCACCTATAGTTTCTCGGTCTAACCTGCTGTTGATCACGACAAGTATCACCTATAGTTTCTCTGTCTGACCTGCTATTGATCACGTCAAATATCACCTGTAGTTTCTCAGTCTGACCTACTGTTGATCACGTCAAGTATCACGTAGAGTTTCTCTGTTTGACCTGCTGTTGATCACGTCAAGTATCACGTAGAGTTTCTCTGTCTGACCCACTGCTGATCACGTCAAGTATCACCAATAGTTTCTCTGTCTGACCTGCTGTTGATCACGTCAAGTATCACGTAGAGTTTCTCTGTCTGACCTGCTGTTGATCACGTCAAGTATCACGTAGGGTTTCTCTGTCTGACCCGCTGTTGATCACGTCAAGTATCACCTATTGTTTCTATGTCTGACCTGCTGTTGATCAAGACAAGTATCACCTATAGTTTCTCTGTCTGACGTGCTATTGATCACGTCAAATATCAGATGTTGTTTCTCGGTCTGACCTGCTGTTGATCACGTCAAGTATCACGTAGAGTTTCTCTGTCTGACCTGCTGTTTATCACGTCAATTATCACGTTCAGTTTCTCTGTCTCATGTGCCACTGATCACGTAAAGTATCACGTTAGAGTTTTCTTTGTATGTCCTGCCATGGATCACGTGAAGAATCGTGGCTTGAAAAATATAAATACATACAACCTTTTGTGCATCTATTCGAATACAAATAATCGAATACATCTATTTAAACACAACTTTTTGAATACAACTATTCGAATACAACTATTTGAACACAACTTTTCAAATACAACTATTCAAATACAACTATTTGAACACAAATTTTCGAAAACAACTATTTGAACACAACTCTTCGAAAACAACTGTTCATAAAATCTATTCGAATACAATCATTCGAATATAACTATTTGAATGCAACTATTCAAATACATCTGTTTTTAAATGATACAATTATATTACACCATTTGAAAATACATGTTAAAGATTCTTTAACATATGTAATACTATCGGAATGAACCTTTTCCTTGTAAATCATGTACACATCATGTACGCACTACTCTTCAGATACAAATGTTTGATGTCATGTAAGTACTACTCTTCACATACAAATGTTTGATGTCATGTACATACTACTCTTCACATACAAATGTTTGATGTCATGTACGTACAACTCTTCACATACAAATGTTTGATGTCATGCAAGTACTACTCTTCACATACAAATGTTTGATGTCATGTAAGTACTACTCTTCACATACAAATGTTTGATGTCATGTACGTATTACTCTTCACATACAAATGTTTAATGTCATGCAAGTACTACTCTTCACATACAAATGTTTGATGTCATGCAAGTACTACTCTTCACATACAAATGTTTGATGTCATGTAAGTACTACTCTTCACATACAAATGTTTGATGTCATGTACGTATTACTCTTCACATACAAATGTTTAATGTCATGCAAGTACTACTCTTCACATACAAATGTTTGATGTCATGCAAGTACTACTCTTCACATACAAATGTTTGATGTCATGCAAGTACTACTCTTCACATACAAATGTTTGATGTCATGCAAGTACTACTCTTCACATACAAATGTTTGATGTCATGCAAGTACTACTCTTCACATACAAATGTTTGATGTCATGCAAGTACTACTCTTCACATACAAATGTTTGATGTCATGCAAGTACTACTCTTCACATACAAATGTTTGATGTCATGCAAGTACTACTCTTCACATACAAATGTTTGATGTCATGCAAGTACTACTCTTCACATACAAATGTTTGATGTCATGCAAGTACTACTCTTCACATACAAATGTTTGATGTCATGCAAGTACTACTCTTCACATACAGATGTTTGATGTCACACACAAGTTAAACCTCGACAGCACGCACCGATACGTAAGATTATTAAAATGGTGACTTGTTGTCCAATGGTGGCTTGTTGTCAAGTGCTAGGCACGTCCATGATGGATGATTTCAGTGTTGAAGCTTGCACGTTCACACCCCGATGAACTGATCACGTGCTCATTCGTACACAGATCTGTGTAAGATTCTGCGAACACATCTTCTATCAATGTCAACATATTTTGCACTGTACTTTAATGTACCTATATGTCATTACGTTTGAAGCACTTCTATCTATGTCAACAGATTTTGCACTGTACTTTAACATACCTATTTGTCATTATATTTGAAGCACTTCTATCTATGTCAACAGATTGTACACTGTACTTTAACGTACCTATCTGCCATTACGTTTGAAGCACTTCTATCTATGTCAACAGATTTTGCACTGTACCTTAACATACCTATTTGTCATTATATTTGAAGCACCTCTTTCTATGTCAACAGATTGTGCACTGTACTTTAACGTACCTATCTGTCATTATGTTTGAAGCACTTCTATCTATGTCAACAGATTCTACACTGTACTTTAACGTACCTATCTGGAATTATATTTGAAGCACTTTTATCTATGCCAACAGATTGTGCACTGTACTTTAACATACCCATATGTCATTATGTTTTAAGGCCTAGGTTATTTCAAGAAATCGCCCTGCACCTTCTCTGACATCTGACTTTCTTTACTTGTACAATTGATTCTACATAACTTTTGTGTTCCATGGGACCCCTTTGCTGGTCAGCTGATGGTCACGGACAACTTCACAGTATGACGTGTTAAAAAGCAATCCAGCAAAATTACAAATGGAATTCAGCTCAAGGATCCCTGACACCTTTTTCATGGCACCCCACACCCCTTAAGGTTAAGAAGCCCTGAGTTAAGACATTAACAGGGTCATACGGTGCATTCAGTAATGTCGTAAATTAAGCTGCACCATGCTGTGACCCTCGCGTGTACACACTAATCTCGGTCCACATGAAATCTTTCATAAGCCCTGCTTGTTTTTACAAAAGATGGGCCGTTGTTCGATTTAATAGCCCAACCAAGCAGTTCTAACGTTTTTGAAAACAAGTGTCCAGGAACAGCACTGACATCTTAAATTCATATCCCTCGTCGCATAAAGCAAATATTTAAAAAAAAAAAAAAAAAAAAAAATTTAAAAAAAAAAAAAAAAAAAAAAAATTTAAGAAGTTGGGGGAAACTATTTTGTATTCATTCCATTAACAATTGTATAATTTCTTTAAAGAGTTAATAAAACATTTTTTGGGATTCCCTGGTTAAATTCGTCAGACGCCCAACTTTTCTATAATAAAAGAATACAATCTCAATGCAGATCGCGGGACTGGTGTTTGTTCCTCCCAGCTGCGCGCTATCAATGCGGAATGGTGCAGCGCGCAATTAGGGATCACAGATTACGCTCGGTTCGGAGCTATCACAACAACATGCGCTCTCTGGGGACCAAATAAATCCTAGACCCTTGTAAAATAGACACGGGCTTAAAAATAGACTTGACACCTAAACACGCTCCGCGCGTGCCTTTCAGGGGAGGCGATAGGAGACAGTTCGGGTCGGAGGCTTCTCAAGCGGTTTGCATCATAGCCTCACCAAGGAGCTTGCGAGCACAGGGGGCAATCGCTACGACAGACTAAGATAGTGGCGTCGAATTGTACCTGGTGAGTGGGCAACAGAATCTTATCAAAGGAGCATAGCGGCCTACCAAGAGAATAGCGGCCCACCAAGAGAATAGCGACCCGCCCACAGACCATTATGATATCTTATACAACATATCTTTAATTTAAATGTTTATCTATCATAGTATGTCGTCTGCGGAAGAAGACGTTGGAGATTCCAATAAATTGTCTTGTCTATGTTGTCAAGCCTACGTCTTAGCTTACGCTAAATTGTCGTGTCTTTGTTGTCAAGCCTAAACATATCTTGTTCCATAATTTATTGACTTGACACGGGCTGAACGCAGCCCCACCCCCACCCCCTCCCGCCAATATTACCGCCAATACAAACAATTTGATAATCAATATTTCACATACTTTTAACAAGCTGTCAAATAAATCGAAGACTTGATATTAGTCAATCACACACAGTAGTAAAATGAATCGAAGACTTGATATTAGTCAATCACACACAGTAGTAAAATAAATCGAAGACTTGATATTAGTCAATCACACACAGTAGTCAAATAAATAGTGTCACATACTTTAAACCAGGGGTCCCAAAATGGCGGTCCGTGGACCTTCACCGGTCCACATTCCTAACACTGCCGGTCCCCATAACATAAATAGTTATTGTCCAATAGAATTAAAAGTATAAAATTAAATCATGCACCGGTCCCTGTCAAAATTTCAAAACTTGTTCACCGGTCCGCCAAACTTAAACGTTTGGGAACCACTGCTTTAAACAAACATATGAAAAGTGTTTTTATTTATTTAACTCAACATATGAGGCTAACGTGAGAGAGACTAACATATTGTTCCGCGGACGCCATCTTTTGTTTAGTAAACAATCAAATCAGTGTTTTTGAGTTGAGCGGGCTATTCTAAGAACTATTCAGCTACACTAAAACACTTGAGTTGATAAGATGATTCAGAGTTGATAACATGATTCTGAGTTGATAACATGATTCTGAGTTGATAACATGATTCTGAGTTGATAAGATGATACCGAGTTCATCTGTTTTGGTCCTTTTTGATGAGGGATGGATCTCCTCAGGCCAGGCACATGCTATCTGGTATATATCGAATAGTATCATGATATATGGCATATATTGAACAGTATCATGATATCTGGTATATATCGAATAGCATGATGATATCTGGTATATATAGAATAGTATCATGATATATGGTATATATCGAATAGTATGATGATATCTGGTATATATCGAATAGTATAATGATATCTGGTATATATCGAATAGCATGATGATATCTTGTATATATCGAATAGTATCATGACATCTGTTATATATCGAATAGCATGATAATATTTGATATACATGACTAAATATTGATGATCTCTGGTATCTATCGAATAGTATGATGATATATGGTATATATCGAATAGTATGATGATATCTGGTATACATGACTAAATATTGATGGTATTTGGTATACACGACTTAGTATAGACGATAGTTGGTATACATTAATTAATATTGGGAGGCATTATCGTCTATCAAAACATGGCCGTTCATTTCACCACCAATGCTAGTCTACGCGTATGTGTAGTTGAATATATGTGTGTAGCTGAATATGTATGTGTAGCTGAATATGTATGTGTGTAGCTGAATATGTATGTGTAGCTGAATATGTATGTGTAGCTGAATATGTATGTGTAGTTGAATATCTCTATGTATAGCTGAATATGTATGTGTAGTTGAATATCTCTATGTGTAGCTGAATATGTATGTGTAGTTGAATATCTCTATGTGTAGTTGAATATCTCTATGTGTAGTTGAATATCTCTATGTGTAGTTGAATATCTCTATGTGTAGTTGAATATCTCTATGTGTAGTTGAATATCTCTATGTGTAGTTGAATATCTCTATGTGTAGTTGAATATCTCTATGTGTAGTTGAATATCTCTATGTGTAGTTGAATATCTCTATGTGTAGTTGAATATCTCTATGTGTAGTTGAATATCTATGTGTAGTTGAATATCTATGTGTAGTTGAATATCTCTATGTGTAGTTGAATATTTCTATGTGTAGTTGAATATCTATGTGTAGTTGAATATATATGTGTAGTTGAATATCTATGTGTAGTTGAATATCTCTATGTGTAGTTGAATGTCTATGTGTAGTTGAATATCTCTATGTGTAGTTGAATATCTATGTGTAGTTGAATATCTCTATGTATAGTTGAATATCTCTATGTGTAGTTGAATATCTATGTGTAGTTGAATGCCATGAGAAAATGCGGATGCAAATAGCTCGCATATTGACCAGATATGAATGGCGTCATCGACCTAATTTACTTTTACTCATGTTGGCATCTCCATGGCGCAGTCAGTAGTTGTCTGGGTTGGTGTTGCGGAGGTAGAGGGTTCAATCCAACTGTCAAAGATCGTACGACTACACAGATTAAACTGAGATCACGTCATTAATCTCAGAAATATATTTATAATATTATGTTTTAAAGTCTCCCCGAAAATACGTTGTTCTATTTTAAAATAAGAGATCAATTTTCAAACAATATGGACAAGGGCACTATTTTAAACTTCTTCAGAAATAACATCTCCTTCTATGCAGATTTGCGGAATTACTTCAATCCTGCGACAACAGATCTATAGAAATATCCATGGTTGTGAAGGCCTCCCAAAGATCTAACGATCTACTTTATTCCTAAGACAACCACATATCTATAGAAATGTACATGATTGTGAAGACTTCCCCAAGACCTAACGATGCCCCTTGGTTTCAAGTAACCCCCTGTGTGTAGAGACATATCTATGATGTCAAAAACGCCCCTGGATGTAAAGACACCACAAGATGTAAAGTCACCCCATATCACCATTTGACCGATATCACATAACACCACTAGATCCCCCAACCTCCCTCGAACTCCCCCGACGCCCCTAAATCTCCGGACATGACCATTTCAACTACCTCAAGAATTCTTCAGTTTGTGATGCTACATAACTGTTGTCCCACGTGACAGGCTCCAACAGCCGCGGCGCAATTAGGGCGTTGACCTAGGGTTGCCGTTTCAGCTAAGGGGAGGGGTACTGGGGTGCCACTCATTCCATCCACCCAAACAATGTTTGTTTTCAATTAGTTCATTCCCGTATCGCACTGGTAAGTATTGATTTCTGCGGTACAAAGAACTCTGGTGAAGGTCAAGACCGGCTTCTCGCCCTTTGAGACGGGATTTCTCAAACAGCGCCACAAGTGACGTGTTGGCAGAACCCATTATTTTGTTGGAGGGGTAGAAGCTTGAGGTCAACAGTTGTAACAAAAAAAAAAAATGTTTTCGGGTTTGTTAGTAAAAGTTTCCTTGAAGAGGAAATAGTTTTGTGTTTAAATATTCGACCAAGGTGCCCGAATCATGTTTATTAACACAATAATTTGCTGGTATCTCCCCTTGAAGGATGCACACTTTTAGAAAATAATTGTCGTGTTTTTTTTTGTTCTTTTAAATTTTAAATTCCATCAAATGTCAAAAAGTGACACATTGTCACTATTAGAAACGATCTGTTAAAAATCTAGTTAACTGCTCTGAATGACTAAGTTCAATAGTCCTTGTACACAGGTTCTCAGGTCACGACCACATTTATGTAGAAGTTAAATGCCCTTAACACTTTATATGTAAAATAGAATTTAAATAGGGTAAATATTGGACAGGTAAACATTTAAAGGTTTACTTTTTCAGGATAAGGTAATTTTGTGAAATATTTGATGTCATGATTTGAAAGTGTGTCACTCAAATTTTAAAAGATCCATTAAAAAAAATAAAAGCAAACTATTTGCAAATCACTATTAGTAGAATCGATTCTCTTGTTACAAGTAGTTAGAAACATTTGCTTGTTACAAGTAGTTAGAAACATTTGTTTGTTACAAGTAGTTAGAAACATTTGCTTGTTACAAGTAGTTAGAAACATTTGTTTGTTACAAGAAGTTAGAAATATTTGTTTGTTACAAGTAGTTAAAAACATTTGTTTGTTACCAGAAGTTAGAAACATTTGTTTGTTACAAGAAGTTAGAAATATTTGTTTGTTACAAGTAGTTAAAAACATTTGTTCGTTACGAGAAGTTAGAAACATTTGTTTGTTACAAGTAGTTAGAAACATTTAATGCAACAAGTAGTTAGAAACATTTGTTTGTTACAAGTAGTTAGAAACATTTGTTTGTTACAAGTAGTTAGAAACATTTGTTTGTTACAAGTAGTTAGAAACATTTGTTTGTTACAAGTAGTTAGAAACATTTGTTGCTACAAGTAGTTAGAAACATTTGTTTGTTACAAGTAGTTAGAAACATTTGTTTTTTACAAGTAGTTAGAAACATTTGTTTGTTACAAGTAGTTAGAAACATTTGTTTGTTACAAGTAGTTAGAAACATTTGTTTGTTACAAGTAGTTAGAAACATTTGTTTGTTACAAGTAGTTAGAAACATTTGTTTGTTACAAGTAGTTAGAAACATTTGTTTGTTACAAGTAGTTAGAAACATTTGTTTGTTACAAGTAGTTAGAAACATTTGTTTGTTACAAGTAGTTAGAAACATTTGTTTGTTAAAAGTAGTTAGAAACATTTGTTTGTTACAAGTAGTTAGAAACATTTGTTTGTTACAAGTAGTTAGAAAAATTTGTTTGTTACAAGTAGTTAGAAACATTTGTTTGTTACAAGTAGTTAGAAACATTTGCTTGTTACAAATTGTAAGAAACATTTGCTTGTTACAAGAAGTTAGAAACATTTGCTTGTTACAAGAAGTTAGAAACATTTGCTGGTTACAAATAGTTCGAAAAAATTGCTTGTAAATATTTAGGGACGGATTGGTAGCTAGAATTAACGACATGCAAGTTGTGTAATGAATACACAAATCATAAAGTGTTGGGTTTAAATTCTACAAGCGATGATATCCAATGTTGGCTCAACACGCATATTCTTCTTCTTCTTCTTCTATATCTTAAGGGCCCACGATCAATTTATTCATC
This sequence comes from Lymnaea stagnalis, assembly GCA_964033795.1. Classification (NCBI taxonomy): domain Eukaryota; kingdom Metazoa; phylum Mollusca; class Gastropoda; family Lymnaeidae; genus Lymnaea; species Lymnaea stagnalis. Next base: position 216,641 of record CAXITT010000876.1, read on the forward strand.
ATTCTGGCTCCTAAGCATGTAGAGGGGATTTGCAATGTTTCTGTTACTTGTGTTGACGGGGATATTTCGATGGTTTTCATTGATTTCCCGGGATCCCGGAATGAGGAAGGCGGTACTCCTTTTCCCGGTTTAAACAAAACCCATGGGAATGAGAAACCCTAATCTGAGCTTAAGGAGGTGGAAAATTTTACATAATGGGTTGTAAGTTATATGTGCACCAGGTGACATGTGAAGATTGTGTTCTAAGGTGTCTGTGCACCAGGTGACATGTGGGGGTTGTGTTCTAAGATGTCTGTGCACCAGGTGACCTGTGGGGGTTGTGTTGTAAGGTGTCTATGCACCAGGTGACCTGTGGGGGTTGTGTTGTAAGGTGTCTATGCACCAGGTGACATGTGGGAGTTGTGTTATAAGGTGTCTGTGCACCAGGTGACATGTGGGGGTTGTGTTCTGAGGTGTCTGTGCACCATGTGACATGTGGGGGTTGTGTTTTAAGGTGTCTGGGCACCAGGTGAGATGTGGGAGTTGTGTTGTAAGGTGTCTGAGAACCAGATGACATGTGGGGGTTGTGTTGTAAGGTGTCTATGCACCAGGTGACATGTGGGAGGTGTGTTATAAGGTGTCTGTGCACCAGGTGACATGTGGGGGTTGTGTTCTGAGGTGTCTATGCACCAGGTGACATGTGGGGGTTGTGTTTTAAGGTGTCTGGGCACCAGGTGAGATGTGGGAGTTGTGTTGTAAGGTGTCTGAGAACTAGATGACATGTGGGGGTTGTGTTGTAAGGTGTCTGTGCACCAGGTGACATGTGGGGGTAGTGCTGTAAGGTGTATGTGCACCGGTGACATGTGGGAGTTGTGTTCTAAGGTGTATGTGCACCAGGTGACATGTGGGAGTTGTGTTGCAAGGTGTCTGTGTACCAGGTGACATGTAGGGGTTGTGTTCTAAGGTGTATGTGGACCAGGTGACATGTGGGGGTTGTGTTCTAAGGTGTATGTGCACCAGGTGACTGTCAAGGTTGTGTTCTAAGGTGTATGTGAACCAGGTGAAATGTCGGGGTTGTGTTCTAAGGTGTATGTGGACCAGGTGACATGTGGGGGTTGTGTTCTAAGGTGTCTGTGCACCAGGTGACATGTGGGGTTTATGTTTTAAGGTGTCTATGCACCAGGTGACATGTGGGAGTTGTGTTTTAAGGTGCTTGTGCACCAGGTGACATGTGGGAGTTGTGTTCTGAGGTTTCTGTTCACCGGGTGACATGTGGGGGTTGTGTTGTAAGGTGTCTGTGCACCAGGTGACATGTGGGGGTTGTGTTGTAGATGTCTGTGCACCAGGTGCCATGTCAGGGTTGTGTTCTAATGTGTCTGTGCACCAGGTGACATGAGGGGGTTGTGTTCTAAGGTGTATGTGGACCAGGTGACGTGTGGGGGTTGTGTTCTAAGGTGTTTGTGCACCAGGTGATGTGTGGGGGTTGTGTTCTAAGGTGTATGTGCACCAGGTGACATGTGGGAGTTTTTTATGATGTTCTGTGGACCAGGTGACATGTCAGGGTTGTGTTCTAAGGTGTCTATGCACCAGGTGACATGTGGGGTTGTGTTCTAAGGTGTCTGTGCAACAGGTGACATGTGGGGGTTGTGTTCTAAGGTGTCTGTGCACCAGGTGACATGCGAGAGTTGTGTTCTTAGGTGTTTGTGCACCAGGTGACATGTGGGAGTTGTGTTCTAAGGCGTATGTGCACCAGGTGACATGTGGGAGTTGTGTTGTAAGTTGTCTGTGCACCAGGTGATATGTGGGAGTAGTGTTGTAAGGTGTCTGTGCACCAGGTGACATGTGGGAGTTGTCAGATTTTACTTTTGGGTGTGTCACTTTTAGGGGTCACTTGTGGTTGGGTGGGTGGGGGGGGGGTTCTAGTTCGTGATTTTTGGGGGTGGGGTGGAGGTATCATAGTACAATCTGTAGAGGGAATAGTACACATATTTCGAGATGTTAATGAATCCAGTTGATGAATGTATTTAAGGTTGAAAATAGTTGATTATTGTATTTAATGTTGAAAAACAAATGATGTTCGTATGCGATTTTGAACACTATAAAATATTATATGTTACTATTCCAGTTACATACGTTATAATTAGTAAGCTCATCTCTTAGATTTTTAATGTATTTCTTTTAAGCGGGGTTCATATATACATGTATAAATAAAGGACTAAGTGCACCTAAACACTTCTTAACTTCTACACCTAAACACTTGTTCACTTCTTAACCTGAACACTTGTTCACCTCTTAACCTGAAAACTTGTTCACTTCGAACCTGAGGTTTCTTGTTCACTTCTACACCTGAACACGTTTTATTGTTAACTTCTACATTTGATCACTTCTTTACTTCTACACCTGAACACTTGTTCACTTGAACACTATTTCACTTGAACACTTGTTCACTTCTACACTTGAACACTGGTAGGTGCCTGGCATACACTTGGGTGAGATTGGGTGCGTGGCGAGACATTTGATTGGCTTATGAATTCCACACCTATCTCACATAAGGTAACCTACCTGGTTGTCGATGGGATTACAATAACGGGGAGGGGGGAAGTTGAGGGTAGGGGTCCAAGAGCAATAAGGTAAACATATACCTGAGGGGCCAAATGTCAGCAGTGACATATGGCCGAATGGGACGGTGAAGATGACATGTGGCATAGAAGCTAGCACAAACTAGAGGGTCTCAAGAAGCGCCATGGGGGGTCTTCAACTGGTGATTGGTGGTTGCGGGGGTGGGCAGGGAGAACTAGATGTGTGGATGAGAAATATGGATGCGAGAGTGAATGTGGATGAGAGATGTGCGTGGGATATGTGGATGAGATATGGATCAACCGTGTGGATGGGAGATGTGCGTGGGAGATGTGGATGATATATGGATGACAGATGTGGATGTGAGATGAGGATGAGAGATGTGGAGTAGAGGGTTTTAATAGAAATGCGTATTCGGGACAGGAACAAGAAATCTGTCATACATAAGGTATGTGTATTATATAGGTATGTGTATTATATAATAGGTATGTGTCTTATATATGCATTGTGTTATGATACGTATATGAGAGTCATATTGTAGAGTTGGTTAAAGATGTGTTTTAGATGTGTCTCTCGGTCATTTTCAATATGCCTTGACAAGTACACTTTATAACAGTATGAGTACTCTATTTTACATAATGAGTACTCTATATAACAGTATAAGTACACTATATAACAGTATGAGTACTCTATATAATCTTATGAGTACAGTATATAACCATATGAGTACACTATATAACCGTTTGAGTACACTATATAACCGTATGAGTACACTATATAATCGTATGAGTACACTATATACCCACATGAGTACACTATATATAACTGTATGAGTACACTATATAAACGTGAGCTATATAACCATATGAGTACACTATATAACCGTATGAGTACACTATATAATCATATGAGTACACTATATAACCGTATGAGTACACTATATAACCGTATGAGTACACTATATAACCATATGAGTAGATTATATAACCGTATGAGTACACTATATAACCATATGAGTAGATTATATAACCGTATGCGTACACTATATAACCGTATGAGTACACTATATAACCATATGAGTACACTATATAACCGTGTGAGTACACTATATAACCGTATGAGTACACTATATAACCGTGTGAGTACACTATATAACCATAAGAGTACATTATATAACCGTATGCGTACACTATATAACCGTACAAGTACACTATATAACCGTATGAGTACACTATATAACCGTGTGAGTACACTATATAACCGTATGAGTACACTATGTAACCGTATGAGTACACTATATAACCGTGTGAGTACACTATATAACCGTGTGAGTACACTATATAACCGTATGAGTACACTACACAACAGTAGGGTAAGGGTCCTCCCATGATTCCACACAGGTTGATCACTCTTAGCGCACGAATCTACCTATCAATGTCACGCTAACCCCGGTTCTCATTCCCCAACCTTACATACAAGTTTGACCCTAGCTGATCAAATATCACCTTTCAAAAAAATTAATGAATCCATAGATTTGTACTCGCACACGTTTTGTTTCATACACAAGTCGTTGATCACAAATTTGTGGAATTCATCGATCCCATCGGTTCTCAACCTGTGGGTCGCGGGCACTTAGCGGCGGTTGGGGGGAGGGGGGGGTAGACCAACCTTTACTAAGACCATAGTACACACACATTTATAAAGTAACAACGAAAATTAAAGGGGGGGGGGGGGGGGGGGGCTACCACAACACGAGGAGCTGTATGAAAGGGTCGCGGAGTTAGAAAGGTTGAGAACCACTGATCTTTCCGGTGTCTTTGGGGCTCGATCGTAAGATACAATATACATAAGTCGTCTTAATTTAGAAGACTGCGTCACACCAGTCTACAAATAGAACCAGACGTTAATGATGAGCCTGGTTCGGTTTAATGGGCGCAAGGACTCCCAGCCACGACTCCTAAAAATAACACCTAAACAACACCCGGAAACAACACCAACAACCACAACCACAAAAAAAGTGTCTGGTGTAATATCAGAGACAAATGTAAACTATGACTTCAATACGTACATTAGTCTGCCGTTGGCGTGCATGCTGTCTGCACTCCAGCGATCCCAATTGGTCACCGGGCGTGCACAAGGGGGTGAAACCTTGTGGAATTTCCTGAACAGCGCGCAACAAATTGATGCGAAAAATATCCACTGCTACTGCTTTTTTGATCTGTCTGAGGTTGTTTTTTTCATTGGTTAGTGTACCTTTAACTTTACATATAAGTTTGCTGGGTGTCATGGCGGTCGGCCATGTTTCAGTAATATTACTAATCAATATCAGCTCTCTGCTCAGTGCGTGGATATTTTCATTATTGAGTTTGGTGAGATTAATCCAATAAATCTCCCCCCCCCCTCCCATCCCGCACATCCCTCACATAATGCACACACACACACACACACACCGGTATGAGCTAAGGGTGTTTACTCCCTGTGCAACAGTTGGCGGGCCTTAAGGAGTTATCCTTACACAGCTGAGCTGTGACGTCAACACCACAGGTTGCAATAAGGGGTTCCCAAAAGGCGCGGTCGGCGGGCCGCATGACGTGGTTGAGTGCAGTGTTCACAACCAGCTTGAGAAATCTCTGTTAGAGAGTAAATAGTATTGTGGATAATATGTTCAACGAGTAGCAAAGATTTGGTCAACGGCGGTGTCCTTTTCCTGAGCATAGTTGGTGAATCACTCGTCTGAACTAGCGCATACATCTATTTTGGTGACATTGAGCGCACTGATTTATGCTTGTTTGTCTAATCTCAGTTTGTTCCAAGGGTGATAAGATTCAACATGTTATAATGTGATAGATGCACGTTGATATCTTGATGTTATAATGTGATATTCATTTATTTATTTATTTAGGCATTTTTATATAGAGCTTACCTTAAAGCTCTAAGCGCTTTACAATTATTAAAAAACATGTAAACTAACTAAAATAAAAATGAGACATTAGGATAGTGACTACTATACTAAAGAAACAATTAAAATGGCTATAAAACGAGGACACATGTTATAATGTGAGAGATGGACGTTGATATCTTGATGTTATAATGTAATAGATGCACTTTGATATCTTGATGTTATAATGTGATAGATGCACTTTGATATCTTGATGTTATAATGTGATAGATGCACTTTGATATCTTGATGTTATAATGTGATAGATGCACTTTGATATCTTGATGTTATAATGTGATAGATGCACGTTGGTATCTTGATGTTATAATGTGATAGATGCACTTTGATATCTTGATGTTATAATGTGATAGATATAAAACTGAGATCCTAACTAAAACTTAAAACAGCACTTGGGACCACAGAGTCTGTCAAGGTATTTGGTATCTAGTTATTTGTTTTTATCATTGAAAAATTGGTTTGAAATTTGAAAAAAAATACTAAAATGGCGTCCACATTAAACCATAGAAGCATTCACCAGACACCCACAAGGTTAATAATCAAATATAATTCTTGAAGTAACCCCTTATTATAATAAGTCGTAGATACTTACATGCTAAATTAGAACGCAAGTTGACTGGCCAAAATATTCAAACACGTTGAACAATTGGACACGTATTATGTTGGTGAACCATGTACTCTCCAATACGTACCCTAGCCAGCAAGGCAAATTTTAAAACACAGCCTACATAGAATTGTGTTTAGTATCTATAACACACAGCCTAACTAGAACTGTGTTCAGTATATAACGCACAGAAATTAAACGGTAGTGCATCAATCCTAAACAAATTAAATGCACACAATAAATAAATCAAAGACGTCAAAGTTTATTGGGCGCCCGTCATGACACGTGGATCAAACCCTGTCAAAGGAAGTCATTTGATTGGCTCCAGGACGATAAGCAGATTTCTTACCATACTCAAAATTTTTAGATAACAACATAGTCAAAACTTCAAATTGAAATTTATAAATATTTTCAGTTGTAAACAAACAAAAAAAAAAAAAAAAAAAAAAAAAAAAAAAAAAAAAAAAAAAAAAAAAAAAAAAAAAAAAAAAAAAAAAAAAAAAAAAAAAAAAAAA
>CAXITT010000876.1:226638-244575 GCA_964033795.1 Lymnaea stagnalis
TGTTATAGCACTGGTGACGGGGAAGTGTACATAGTCGAAGATTGAATTGTTATAGCACTGGTGACGGGGAAGTGTACATAGTCGAAGATTGAATTGTTATAGCACTGGTGACGGGGAAGTGTACATAGTCGAAGATTGAATTGTTATAGCACTGGTGACGGGGAAGTGTACTTAGTCGAAGATTGAATTGTTATAGCACTGGTGATAGGGAAGTGTACATAGTCTAAGGTTGAATTGTTATAGCACTGGTGACGGGGAAGTGTACTTAGTCGAAGATTGAATTTTTATAGCACTGGTGACAGGGAAGTGTACATAGTCTAATATTGAATTGTTATAGCACTGGTGACGGGGAAGTGTACATAGTCGAAGATTGAATTGTTATAGCACTGGTGACAGGGAAGTGTACATAGTCGAAGATTGAACTGTTATAGCACTGGTGACGGGGAAGTGTACATAGTCGAAGATTGAATTGTTATAGCACTGGTGACGGGGAAGTGTACATAGTCGAAGATTGAATTGTTATAGCACTGGTGACGGGGAAGTGTACATAGTCGAAGATTGAATTGTTATAGCACTGGTGAAGGGGAAGTGTACATAGTCGAAGATTGAATTGTTATAGCACTGGTGACGGGGAAGTGTCCATAGTCGAAGATTGAATTGTCATAGCACTGGTGTCGGGGAAGTGTACATAGTCGAAGATTGAATTGTTATAGCACTGGTGACGGGGAAGTGTACATAGTCGAAGATTGAATTGTTATAGCACTGGTGACGGGGAAGTGTACATAGTCGAAGATTGAATTGTTATAGCACTGGTGACGGGGAAGTGTACATAGTCGAAGATTGAATTGTTATAGCACTGGTGACGGGGAAGTGTACATAGTCGAAGATTGAATTGTTATAGCACTGGTGACGGGGAAGTGTACATAGTCGAAGATTGAATTGTTATAGCACTGGTGACGGGGAAGTGTACATAGTCGAAGATTGAATTGTTATAGCACTGGTGACGGGGAAGTGTACATAGTCGAAGATTGAATTGTTATAGCACTGGTGACGGGGAAGTGTACATAGTCGAAGATTGAATTGTTATAGCACTGGTGACGGGGAAGTGTACATAGTCGAAGATTGAATTGTTATAGCACTGGTGACGGGGAAGTGTACATAGTCGAAGATTGAATTGTTATAGCACTGGTGACGGGGAAGTGTACATAGTCGAAGATTGAATTGTTATAGCACTGGTGACGGGGAAGTGTACATAGTCGAAGATTGAATTGTTATAGCACTGGTGACGGGGAAGTGTACATAGTCGAAGATTGAATTGTTATAGCACTGGTGACGGGGAAGTGTACATAGTCGAAGATTGAATTGTTATAGCACTGGTGACGGGGAAGTGTACATAGTCGAAGATTGAATTGTTATAGCACTGGTGACGGGGAAGAGTACATAGTCGAAGATTGAATTGTTATAGCACTGGTGACGGGGAAGTGTACATAGTCGAAGATTGAATTGTTATAGCACTGGTGACGGGGAAGTGTACATAGTCGAAGATTGAATTGTTTTAGCACTGGTGACGGGGAAGTGTACATAGTCGAAGATTGATTTGTTATAGCACTGGTGACGGGGAAGTGTACATAGTCGAAGATTGAATTGTTATAGCACTGGTGACGGGGAAGTGTACATAGTCGAATTAGCCCAACAGGGAAAATCTGAGATTTTTAAATTGAAATTGGTTCCCCAACCCCTTAACGTAGAAAGATAAAGCGGAATGAACCATCCACCTGAAGGCGGGCTTTTTGGGAAAGGGGTGGGGGGGGGCACCGGGAGAAGCATTTTGGTCAACTGCATTACCAATAATTGGTTATCTTCGTTTTGTGGTAAGAGGGGCGGCGAAATCATGGTCCAGCCCTGGGTGCCACAAACTCTGGGCCCTCCATGTCTCATACTCACCACCCACACACCTATTACATGTATAGCCCCAGTGGGGACTAATCAACCCTTGGACCCCTTGAACACTCTGGGCTCCCTTGAACACCCCTCAAATTTTGTTATAACACTGCAATCTACGCCCCTAGCAATGCACTCTCACCTTCAACTGGGGGACACGTCAGACTCACCTGCATGATCGCTCCTTGGATATCTTATCAAACACAGTCGAAAACATGGCCGAGAAAAAATGACTATGTACCGGATAGAAGCCTGGATAAGAAAGGGTGCATTTGGATTAAAGAGTGGGGGGGGGCGGGGGCGCAGCCAAGGGGGTGCGGTTTCGCAATCGGGGGGAAGGCGTGGCGTCGATGGGTATTTCCAAGCACAATTTGACATGTGTGTAAGCCACTTGTGTGTAAGCCATTTGTGTGTAAGCCACTTGTGTGTAGGCCACGTGTGTGTAAGCCACTTGTGTGTAAGCCACTTGTGTGTAAGCCACTTGTGTAAGCCACTTGTGTGTAAGCCCCTTGTGTGTAAGCTACTTGTGTGTAAGCCACGAGTGTATAAGCCACGTGTGTGTAAGCCACAGGAAAACAAAGATGGACGGTCTCAGGTAAATAAATAAATAACACATGGAGTTTAGTAGGGTATTGATGGATGGAATACCAACTACTTAAAATAGGTCATTAACAGACGGAATACCAATTAGTGAAAGTAAGTCATTAATAGATGGAGTACCAACAACTGAAAGTAGGTCATTAATAGATGTAGTACCAACTACTGAAATTAGGTAATTAATAGATGGAATACCAACTACTAAAATAAGGTCATTAATTAGATGTAATACCAATTACTGAAAGTAGGTCATTTATAGATGGAATACAACTACTGAAAGTACGTCATTAACAGATGGAATACAAACTACTGAAAGTAGGTCATCAATAGATGAAATGCCTCTTACAGAAAGTAGATCATTAATTTATGGAATACTAACTACTGAAAGCAGGACATTAATAGATGCAATACCAATTACTGAAAGTAGGTCATTAAATAGATGTAATACTAACTAATGAAAGTAGGGCATTAAATAGATAGAATACAAACTACTGAAAGTAGGTCATTTATAGATGGAATACCACATACTGGAAGTATGTCATTAACAGGCGGAATACCAACCACAGAAAGTAGGTCATTAATAGACATAATATCAACCACAGAAAGTAGGTCATTAATAGACGGACTATCAACCACTGAAAGTAGGTCATTAATAGACGGAATATCAACAACTGAAAGTAAGGCATTAATAGATGTAATACAAACTACTGCAGGTGGGGTATGGGTATTATTAGATGGACTATCGTCCAGAAATCTATCTTCATCAATCACTGTAAGTATTGGAAGCATGCTCTATTTTCTGTCTTGATGTTTTAGTGAGCATATACAGCTTAGTAATTTTGGGGACTGTAGAGAATACTTGATTGTCACTCTTAATACAATATAGAGACCAACCGAAAGTGATTTTCTGATTTCGGCCGAAGCCGAAAATAGGCCGAAAGTTTAAAAATGACTTTCGGCCGAAATCGAAACGGCAAATGAAATATTTAGATATTTTGAAATTCGTTCCAGCATACATCGAAAATAATGGGGACACGTATAAATATTTACATTCTTTTTATAAAAAAATGACATAATCGTGAATATTAATAAATAAACATCTAATATAACATCTTGTTGTTAAAAATCATTTAGTTTTTTCTTAAAGATCGCTTAGTTTGTTGTTAAAGATCGTTCAGTTTTTTGTTAATGATCACTTTATTTGTTTGTTTTTAAAGATCGGTTAGTTTGTTCATAGAGATCGCTTAGTTTGTTGTTAAAAATCGTTTATTTTGTTTTTTAAGATCGCTTAGTTCGTTCTTAAATATCGCTTAGTTATTTTTTAAAGATATTTTAGTTTGTTATTAAAGGTCATTTAGTTTGTTCAAAACAGATCGCAATTTTTTTTTTAATCAAAGATCGCTTAGTTTATGTTATTAAAAGATCGTTTAATTTGTTCATAAAGATCGATAAGTTTGTTCTTAAAGATTTTGTTCTTAAATATAACTTAGTTGTTATCAAATTCATTCATTTTGTTCTTAAAGATCATTTAGTTTGTTTGTATATATCTTTTAGTTTGTTTTTAAAAATCGTTTAGTTTGTTCTTAAAGATGCTTATTTTGTTGTTGAGGATCGCTTAGTTTTTTTCATAAAGATCGTTTAGTTTGTTCTTATAGATAATTGATTTTGTTCCTTCAGGTCCATTAGTTTGTTCTTCAAGATCTCTTAGTTTGTTCCTAAAGAAATCTGTTAAAGAGTGCTTAGTTTATTCTTATAAATCATTTAGTTTACTATTAAAGATCATTGTTTTCTTCTTAAAGATCATTCAGTTCGTCCTAAAAAAGCGCTTGGTTTTTTCTTTAAGATCGTTTAGTTTGTTTTGAAGATTGTTTAGTTTGTTCTCAAAGATCGCTTAATTTGTTCATAAAGATCGCTTTATTTTGTTTTTAAAGATCACTTTATTTGTTTTGAAAGATCGCTTAATTTGTTCTTAAAGATCGTTTAGTTTGTTCTTAAATGTCACTTAGTTTGTTGTTAAATATCACTTTTTCTGAGAATTAGATGACCAAAAATCGAAAAAATACGAAAATTAACTTCTCTCTTTCGGCCGAAACAGAAATTAAGCCGAAAGTTAACTTTCAGTTTCGGCAAAAACCGAAACTTGGTCGAAAGTGATAAAATGAGATCTTTCGGCGCCGAAACCGAAGCCGAAATTCGGTCGGTCTCTAATACAATGATATATAGAAAGGCACATAGGTCCACACAGGCCTGGTTTAACAGGCAAACTAGGCGGTCGCCTAGGGCGGGAAAATTTTTAGGGGGGGGGCACTATTAATTAAATAATTAGTTGCCATGGGCGTGGGGGGCGCAGTGCGACAGGTTTGCCTAGGGTGCCAAATACTCTGGGGCCGGCCCTGGGTCTACACACTGAGACAGGTAGGCTAAAAGCAGACACATACAAATGCAGTTACGCCGAGTAGAGACTTACAGAGACTGATTAACATACACACATACAGACACAAACATAGACACACATGAGGACACAAACAGAGACACAGACACACACATCCAAGCTGATATCTACAGAGAAAGAGACATACAGACACGCATCAACCAACACAAAGGCCCACATATCCCCCACAGATATCCACAGAGAAAGAGACACAAACATAGACGCACACAGAGACACTGAGACACATGCAGACACACGCCCACATTTCCTCCACACGGGGGCTACTCGCTGCATACCTAGGGTAGGCTACTCCCTGCATACCTAGGGTAGGCTACTCCCTGCATACCTAGGGTAGGCTACTCCCTGCTAACCTAGGGTAGGCTACTCCATATGTATACCTAGGGTAGGCTACTCCTCTAGAAACCACTTCAAGGTGGGCAAAAAGCCAGCCCCCCTCCCCCCTCCCCCCCCAACTGCGTTCCAGACTTAGAGCCCTAAAGCTATTACCCTGACGATGAGCACCTTGTATCAGTTTAAGACAACTCAAGCGCAGGCACGCACACTTCCCTAATGTTTCTACCAACAAGATGACAATTAAGATAGTTACATTCTTGGGAAGTAATGCCTGAGTTAGCCGCCCCTGTTGTAGCAGCGGCGGCCATGTTTTATGGCTGTTCAAGTTTAACAAGGAAGACATTTTGGGTTGCTGTTTTTGGTTTCGGGGCGTTTAGGATGAGAAACCAGGGCCGACGAAGACTTAGCCACATTCAAAATTGTGTTATCTTCAACAAACGGAATATTTTGAGAACCATCGTCATCTTTGCTTAGTTGGCATATAAAAAAAGGGCGGGGTAATTTAATAATAAACCTGGCATTTAGAAACTATTTAAAACTCTCGGAATTGCTTCGAGTAATACAATAAATCTCCTACATAAATGTATAACAAATCGACAATTGTTATGAAAATCTGCCGTTACTGTCTTATCTACGTCATTGTGTATTAACTTAACCCTCTGGAGCACCTCGCATTAGATAATGTGTCTTAATGTGCGCACGCGTTTTGCTATCTGTCACGAGATCTGACGGGAACACTCAGAGCTCACTTCCATTATTTGTTTATTCGAAGCGTCGGCGAGTCATTTGAAACAGACAAGCCCCCAGCGCATGCCGCTATAATATTTGTGCCGTATAAAATTATGAGCGCCGGTATTTTGAAAAGCGGAGTTTAAACACAGACTTGTGTTGCTGGGAAAGGTAAATTGGTGTTAAAGTGTTGCTAAACCTGGACAAGACGTCAATGGATAGGGTAAAGGTGGTGTTTGCTCAATAAACAGTTTTGAAATGTCAATACAGTCAAGTGCTTTGTGCTCCAATGAGACAGGCAGGTAGACATGGAGCAAAACATATCTGCATACAGATGGACATGTAGCTAGGAACACATACATTAAGACATACAGTCAAACAGATAATAATATACATGTAGATATGTAGCCAAACAAAAAGATATGTTGAGATGCAGCCGAACAAATATAGAGGTTGACATACAGGTAGGAATTTAGCAAACAATAATCGTTGATTGTCATGTAGACATATACATTTTAAAATAAGACTAGCCCAGATGTGAGCATAGGGTGAGATGTACAGATGTATGCATAGGGCGAGCTGTACAGATGTATGCATAGGGTGAGCTGTACAGATGTATGCATAGGGTGAGCTGTACAGATGTATGCATAGGGTGAGCTGTACAGATGTATGCATAGGGTGAGATGTACAGATGTATGCATAGGGTGAGCTGTACAGATGTATGCATAGGGTGAGCTGTACAGATGTATGCATAGGGTGAGCTGTACAGATGTATGCATAGGGTGAGCTGTACAGATGTGTGCATAGGGTAGCTGTACAGATGTATGCATAGGGTGAGATGTACAGATGTATGCATAGGGTGAGATGTACAGATGTATGCGTAGGGTGAGTTGTACAGTTGTATGCATAGGGTGAGATGTACAGATGTATGCATAGGGTGAGTTGTACAGTTGTGTGCATAGGGTGAGATGTACAGATGTATGCATAGGGCGAGCTGTACAGATGTATGCATAGGGCGAGCTGTACAGATGTATGCATAGGGCCAGATGTACAGATGTATGCATAGGGTGAGCTGTACAGATGTATGCATAGGGTGAGATGTACAGATGTATGCATAGGGTGAGCTGTACAGATGTGTGCATAGGGTGAGCTGTACAGATGTATGCATAGGGCGAGCTGTACAGATGTATGCATAGGGCGAGATGTACAGATGTATGCATAGGGTGAGATGTACAGATGTATGCATAGGGTGAGTTGTACAGTTGTATGCATATGGTGAGATGTACAGATGTATGCATAGGGTGAGTTGTACAGTTGTGTGCATAGGGTGAGATGTACAGATGTATGCATAGGGTGAGCTGTACAGATGTATGCATAGGGTGAGCTGTACAGATGTGTGCATAGGGTGAGCTGTACAGATGTATGCATAGGGTGAGATGTACAGATGTATGCATAGGGTGAGATGTACAGATGTATGCATAGGGTGAGTTGTACAGTTGTATGCATAGGGTGAGATGTACAGATGTATGCATAGGGTGAGTTGTACAGTTGTGTGCATAGGGTGAGATGTACAGATGTATGCATAGGGCGAGCTGTACAGATGTATGCATAGGGCGAGCTGTACAGATGTATGCATAGGGCCAGATGTACAGATGTATGCATAGGGTGAGCTGTACAGATGTATGCATAGGGTGAGATGTACAGATGTATGCATAGGGTGAGCTGTACAGATGTGTGCATAGGGTGAGCTGTACAGATGTATGCATAGGGCGAGCTGTACAGATGTATGCATAGGGCGAGATGTACAGATGTATGCATAGGGTGATATGTACAGATGTATGCATAGGGTGAGTTGTACAGTTGTATGCATATGGTGAGATGTACAGATGTATGCATAGGGTGAGTTGTACAGTTGTGTGCATAGGGTGAGATGTACAGATGTATGCATAGGGCGAGCTGTACAGATGTATGCATAGGGCGAGCTGTACAGGTGTATGCATAGGGCGAGATGTACAGATGTATGCATAGGGTGAGATGTACAGATGTATGCATAGGGTGAGATGTACAGATGTATGCATAGGGCGAGCTGTACAGATGTGTGCATAGGGTGAGATGTACAGATGTATGCATAGGGTGAGTTGTACAGATGTGTGCATAGGGTGAGCTGTACAGATGTGTGCATAGGGTGAGCTGTACAGATGTGTGCATAGGGTGAGCTGTACAGATGTATGCATAGGGTGAGTTGTACACATGTATGCATAGGGTGAGCTGTACATGTGTGTGCATAGGGTGAGCTGTACAGATGTATGCATAGGGTGAGCTGTACATATGTGTGCATAGGGTGAGCTGTAGCGCAACACAAATATAGGGAGACAGGTGAAAAAAGACACGAACAGCAGGCATGACAATGTATTACAGATACGCCCACCTCCGACATGAACTGACTTGTGTACGCCACCCTCTCACCACATCCTACGCAAGACCTCACCATCCTACGCCCGACCTCATTACACTACCACTACCTCACATCCTACCCCCAACCTGATCATCCTACGTCCGACCTCATCATACCCTTACCTCACATCCTACCCCCAACCTGACCATCATACGTCCGACCTCATCACACTGTCCTTACCTCACATCCTACCCCCAATCTCACCATCCTACATCCGACCTCATCACACTATCCCTACCTCACATCCTACCCCCAACCTCACCATCCTAAGTCCGACCTCATCACACTACCTCACATCGTAGCCCATTACTCCTTACACCGACCTAAAAAAATATGTAAAAGAAAATTTAAATAAAGAAAAAAAAACACTCTCTAAACAATGCATACTTTGTTCTACTTTACAGTGAACCCACTTCACCAGCACCCACTCTCTCAACAATGCATACTTTGTTCTACTTTACAGTGAACCCACTTCACCTGCACCCACTCTCTAAACAATGCATACTTTGTTCTACTTTACAGTGAACCCACTTCACCAGCACCCACTCTCTAAACAATGCATACTTTGTTCTACTTTACAGTGAACCCACTTCACCAGCACCCACTCTCTCAACAATGCATACTTTGTTCTACTTTACAGTGAACCCACTTCACCAGCACCCACTCTCTCAACAATGCATACTTTGTTCTACTTTACAGTGATCACACGTCGCCTGCTTTGAAAAAAAAGCACAGAAAAATATTGAATTAAAAAAAAAAGTTCACACTTGAGACGGACAGTGGAGTAGCCGTGGGATAATTGCGTTGTCACAACCACGCATGCGCGAGCCCATGACCTGCGGTTGGCCAATAACGTTTCCCCCCAAACTAAGTGACCACGTCCAGGACTACGACTAGTGGACGTCTGCACATGATGCGGCGAAATGAACAGGAACCAGAGCAGCAGTACACAATGGCGGACACACACAAAACACAGAGACACCGACATGTTCAACTTTAACTGCAGTCTTTATGTACCAAGACACAACGGAGACAAAGAGATGTTCAATTTCAACTGCAGCCTGTAACCTGACACAAAGGAAACACGGAGAAATATCAAATGCACTCTAGGAACTGTATACTTGTAATTTTAAATTAAGAGAGATATCCAACGCACACTAGGAACTATACCCTTGAGATATCAAAAGCACTTTTGGAGCTGTAACCTTGTAACGTTAAAGATAGAGAGATATCAAAAGCACTTTTGGAGCTGTACCCTAGTAATGTTAAAGATAGAGAGATATCAAAAGCACTTTTGGAGCTGTACCCTAGTAATGTTAAAGATAGAGAGATATCAAAAGCACTTTTGGAGCTGTACCCTTGTAACGTTAAAAAAAGAGATATCAAAAGCACTTTTGGAGCTGTACCCTAGTAATGTTAAAGATAGAGAGATATCAAAAGCACTTTTGGAGCTGTATGCTAGTAACGTTAAAGATTGAGAGATATCAAAAGCACTTTTGGAGCTGTACCCTAGTAATGTTAAAGATAGAGAGATATCAAAAGCACTTTTGGAGCTGTACCCTAGTAATGTTAAAGATGGAGAGATTTCAAAAGCACTTTTGGAGCTGAACCCTAGTAATGTTAAAGATAGAGAGATATCAAAAGCACTTTTGGAGCTGTACGCTAGTAACGTTAAAGATAGAGAGATATCAAAAGCACTTTTGGAGCTATACCCTTGTAAAGTTAAAAATAAAGAGATATCAAAAGCACTTTTGGAGCTGTACCCTTGTAACGTTAAAATAGAGAGATATCAAAAGCACTTTTGGAGCTATACCCTTGTAACGTTAAAAATAGAGAGATATCAAAAGCACTTTTGGAGCTATACCCTTGTAACGTTAAAAATAGAGAGATATCAAAAGCACGTTTGGAGCTATACCCTTGTAACTTTGAAGATAGAGAGATAGCTAAATCCCTTTTGGAGCTGTACCCTAGTAACGTTAAAAATAGAGAGATATCAAAAGCACTTTTGGAGCTATACCCTTGTAACGTTAAAAATAGAGAGATATCAAAAGCACGTTTGGAGCTATACCCTTGTAACTTTGAAGATAGAGAGATAGCTAAATCCCTTTTGGAGCTGTACCCTAGTAATGTTACAGATAGAGCGATATCAAAAGTACTTTTGGAGCTGTACCCTAGTAATGTTAAAGATATAGAGATATCAAAAGCACTTTTAGAGCTGTACCCTTGTAACTTTAAAGATAGAGAGATATCAAAAGTACTTTTGGAGCTGTACCCTAGTAATGTTACAGATAGAGAGATATCAAAAGCACTTTTGGAGCTGTACGCTAGTACTGTTAAAGATAGAGAGATATCAAAAGCACTTTTGGAGCTGTACCCTAGTAATGTTAAAGATAGAGAGATATCAAAAGCACGTTTGGAGCTGTACCCTTGTAACGTTAAAAATAGAGAGATATCAAAAGCACTTTTGTAGCTGTACCCTAGTAATGTTAAAGATAGAGAGATATCAAAACTGTACCCTAGTAATGTTAAAGACAGAGAGATATCAAAAGCACACTTGGAGCTGTACCCTTGTCACGTTAAAGATAGAGAGATATCAAAAGCACTTTTGGAGCTGTACCCTAGTAATGTTAAAGATAGAGAGATATCAAAAGCACTTTTGGGGCTATACCCTTGTAACTTTAAAGATAGAGAGATATCAAAAGCACGTTTGGGGCTGTACCGTTGTAACGTTAAAGATAGAGAGATACCAAAAGCACTTTTGACCTGTACCCTAGTAATGTTAAAGACACATATATCAAAAGCACGTTTGGAGCTGTACCCTTGTAACGTTAAAGATAAAGAGATACCAAAAGCACTTTTGGAGCTGTACCCTTGTAATGTTAAAGATAGAGAGATACCAAAAGCACTTTTGGAGCTATACCCTTGTAACTTTAAAGATAGAGAGATATCAAAAGCACGTTTGGAGCTGTACCCTTGTAACGTTAAAGAGAACGATACCAAACGCACTCTAGGAACTATACCGTTGTAATGCTAAAGACAGAGAGATATTCAACGTACTCTGGCAGCTGGACCAGTCGATGTTCAGCACTGTAGCGCGTGGAATTGATTTCTTCTTGACTCCGCCATATTTTGACGTGGCACTTCCGGGCGGGGTAATATAATAAAGAAAACTTTTCCCTTCTGGAAACTTGAGGGCTGCCTTCTAGGGAAATATGGCTGTTTTTTTTATATTTTTTTAATGTTACTTTTGCGTGGTCTCCGGTGTGTGGGTGTGTGTGGGTGTTGGTGGGGCGGAGCCAAAGAGAAAGAGGGTAGGGATGCGTAGCAGGCGTTAGTTTAGGGCCTTTTAAAGGAGAGGAGGTGTTGATAAAAGTGCTTTTATAAAAGGCACGATAAAATAATTTGACATTCACGCACTTTGTGACAAACAATTTTTATCGAAAAGGAAATTGATCTTTTATGGACAAAGTTGACTTTTTGTTCTTCCATTATTTAATTCCCTCCCTTGACTTTCGGCTGTGTCTCGTCCCTCCATGGTACGGGTTTTCCCCATACTTTTGCTTAAAACTTTAAAGTATTTTGAGCCTAAAGAAAACCCTTGATAGCCCAAATGGCATAACTTTTTGATGGTGAAATTATAGGTCTGCACTTTGAGAACTGGATTGTCAGTGATTTGACAGTTGTCATTGGTTTGAATCTGACATGAGTTGTAGGACGTGGATGAAGGATCACACACGATGGCATCGTTCAAGTTTTCAAGTTTTTGTATAAGTATATCCAATAGCCTTCTCTGTGACTGGCTCTCTGTCTCTCTCTCTAAATCTCTCTTTAAGAAATAGAATAATTTCCATTCAGTGGAAAAGTACACAAAAAGAAGGAAAAAGCTAAAACTGCTTTGCCAGAAAAGTGTACGCTCCCCCCCCCCCACGAGTTACGCTTTGATTTCTCCGTCCTTAACCTAGACAGCTGACGAGGATCCCCAAGCCAGCTCCTCTATAGTTGGTGGTGAATGGAAGTAAAAGCCAGCTGGTCAGATCCTCTCCGCGGGACGTCTAACTGATCGATTTGTCATAGAAAACCAACCCGTTAATAGGCCAGGAGGACTTCAGCGGCGCCCTGACCCCCGTTTATAGGCCAGGAGGACTTCAGCGGCGCCCTGACCCCCGTTAATAGGCCAGGAGGACTTCAGCGGCGCCCTAACCCCCGTTAATAGGCCAGGAGGACATCAGCGGCGCACTGACAGGCCAGGAGGACTTCAGCGGCGCCCTGCCCCCCGTTAATAGGACAGGAGGACTTCAGCGGCGCCCTGACCCCCGTTAATAGGCCAGGAGGACTTCAGCGGCGCCCTAACCCCCGTTAATAGGCCAGGAGGACATCAGCGGCGCCCTGACCCCCATTAATAGGCCAGGAGGACATCAGCGGCGCCCTGTGGCCACATTTTATTTAAGGACATAAAGAAAACCTGGTTGCGGGTTGGGTTTAACAAACATGAGGAACTTGGAACCATGGACATATAACTGGGGAGTGTCACAAGTTGCTTGTTGTACCCAAACAGATAACTGAGGAGTGTCACAAGTTGCTTGTTGTACCCAAACAGATAACTGAGGAGTGTCCCAAGTTCCTTGTTGTATCCAAACAGATAACTGATGAGTGTCACAAGTTGCTTGTTATACCCAAACAGATAACTGATGAGTTTCACAAGTTGTTTGTTATACCCAAACAGATAACTGGGGAGTGTCACAAGTTCCTTGTTGTACCCAAACAGATAACTGAAGAGTGTCACAGGTTGCTTGTTATACCCAAAGAAATAACTGAGGAGTGTCACAAGTTCCCTGTAGTACCCAAATAGATAACCGAGGAGTGTCACAAGATCCTTGTTGTACCCAAATAGATAACTGAGGAGTGTCACAAGTTGCTTGTTATACCTAAATATATAACTGAAGAGTGTCACAAGTTCCTTATTATACCCAAATAGATAACTGAAGACTGTCACAAGTTCCCTGTTGTACCCAACCACCTCACTAAAAACTAAAAATAGCGCCAATCGTCTTTTGGTGTTCCGTGACACACCGCCATAAAATAAAATAAATGGCGGCTTGTTGATGATATGTTCGATCTTGACCAGCGTCTACCAAACTTTTTCATTTGGCGGACCAGTGGGTATTTTAACATTTGGAGCACCGGTTGGTACTTTAACATTTGGTGGACCGGTGGGTACTTTAACATTTGGCGGACCGGTGGGTACTTTAACATTTGGCGGACCGGTGGGTACTTTAACATTTGTCGGACCATGGCGTACTTTAACATTTGGCGGACCGGTGGGTACTTTTACATTTGGCGGACCGGTGGACACTTTCTAAAATTGCACCAAGGACCGATTCCAAATTTATTAGTGATATTTAATTTTTGTGTGGAACATAAATAATAATGTGTGGACCGGCAGCGTAAGACTCGTGGACCGGCATCGTAAGGCTCGTAGCCCGGCAACGTAAGGCTCAGGGACCGGCAACGTAAGGCTCGTGAACCAGTGCCAGACCACGGACCGCCATTTGGGGAACGCTGGTCTAGATGACTAACGTGAAAAATGGTATAGATGACTAAGGTGAACGCTGGTCTAGATGACTAACATGAACGCTGGTCTAGATGACTAACGTGAACGCTGGTCTAGATAACTAACGTGAACGCTGGTCTAGATGACTAACGTGAACGCTGGTCTCGATGACTCACGTGAACGCTGGTCTAGATGACTAACGTAAAAAGTATTATAGATTACTAACGTGAACGCTGGTCTAGATAACTAACGTGAAAAATGGTATAGATTACTAACGTGAACGCTGGTCTAGATGACTAACGTGAACGCTGGTCTCGATGACTCACGTGAACGCTGGTCTAGATGACTAACGTAAAAAATGTTATAGATTACTAACGTGAACGCTGGTCTAGATAACTAACGTGAAAAATGGTATAGATTAATAACGTGAACGCTGGTCTAGATAACTAACGTGAAAAATGGTATAGATTACTAATGTGAACGCTGGTCTAGATGACTAATGTGAACGCTGGTCTAGATGACTAACGTGAACGCTGGTCTAGATGACTAATGTGAACGCTGGTCTAGATGACTAACGTGAACGCTGGTCTAGATGACTAATGTGAACGCTGGTCTAGATGACTAATGTGAACGCTGGTCTAGATGACTAATGTGAACGCTGGTCTAGATGACTAATGTGAACGCTGGTCTAGATGACTAATGTGAACGCTGGTCTAGATGACTAATGTGAACGCTGGTCTAGATGACTAATGTGAACGCTGGTCTAGATGACTAATGTGAACGCTGGTCTAGATGACTAATGTGAACGCTGGTCTAGATGACTAATGTGAACGCTGGTCTAGATGACTAATGTGAACGCTGGTCTAGATGACTAATGTGAACGCTGGTCTAGATGACTAATGTGAACGCTGGTCTAGATGACTAATGTGAACGCTGGTCTAGATGACTAACGTGAACATGCTAAAGCGTGGTGAGTTCGTTTAATTGGTATAACTGTCATCTTGTGTCGGATTCCATAGCAACCCCTCGCTGCTCTCTATCTCTCAGTCACCCTCTTTGTCTGACAGTCTCTCAGTCTCCCTCTCTGTGTGGCATTCTCTAAGTCTCCATCTCTGTCTGACAGTCTCTCAGTCTCCCTCTCTGTGTGGCAGTCTCTCAGTCTCCCTTTCTGTCTGACAGTCTCTCAGTCTCCCTTTCTGTCTCACAGTCTCTCAGTCTCCC
This sequence comes from Lymnaea stagnalis, assembly GCA_964033795.1. Taxonomy (NCBI): domain Eukaryota; kingdom Metazoa; phylum Mollusca; class Gastropoda; family Lymnaeidae; genus Lymnaea; species Lymnaea stagnalis. The sequence goes on from CAXITT010000876.1 coordinate 241,918, forward strand.
TCTCTGTCTGATAGTCGCTCAGTCTCACTCTCTGTGTGGCAGTCTCTCAGTCTCCCTCTCTGTCTGACAGTCTCTCAGTCTCCCTTTCTGACTGACAGTCTCTCAGTCTCCTCTCTGTCTGACAGTTTCCTCTCTACCACATGTTTCCATTTTTCAAAGGTAACACTCAATCTAAAGTGAACCCTTAAATGTATATCTGCTTGTCTCTAGTTCTGTCAACTCACCCTTCTGTGTGTCTGTGTCTCTTAAAGTTAAAACCAAAGGGGCATAGGATATACATATACATGTATTTGTAGGCGCGAAAAATAAAATGTATTACTGATTCCGATTCTTCTAAAGTGCGTTACTTGAATACCTGCTTTGTCAAGTAACTTTAGTAGATGGGAAGTTCACGCAATGGGGCCGCCACTGAATGGCGGATCGAGTCAGGTATCTCATTATTTTCTACAACTATTTACATGTGCCTAGTGTTATCTTAAAACACATTTCGTTAAATACACTCAACGGAAACGTGAATCACTTCTAACTACTGGTGTGCCATCTAACTATTTACTGGTGTCAATACTCCATTGTGGTGTGTAACTAGTGGTGTGAAATCTAACTATTTATATGTGTCAATAATCCATTGTGGTGTGTCATCTAACTATTTATGGGTGTCAATACTCCATTGTGGTGTGTAACTAGTGGTGTGTCATCTAACTATTTGTAGGTGTCAATACTCCATTGTGGTGTGTCATCTAGCCATTTATAGGTGTCAATACTCCATTGTGGTGTGTAACTAGTGACGTGCCATCTAACTATTTATGGGTGTCAATAATCCATTGTGGTGTGTAACTAGTGGCGTGTCATCTAACTATTTATGGGTGTCAATACTCCATTGTGGTGTGTAACTAGTGGCGTGCCATCTAACTATTTATGGGTGTCAATACTCCATTGTGGTGTGTAACTAGTGGTCTGTCATCTAACTATTTATGGGTGTCAATACTCCATTGTGGTGTGTAACTAGTGGTCTGTCATCTAACTATTTATAGGTGTCAATACTCCATTGTGGTGTGTAACTAGTGGTCTGTCATCTAACTATTTATGGGTGTCAATACTCAATTGTGGTGTGTAACTAGTGGTGTGTCATCTAACTATTTATGGGTGTCAATACTCCATTGTGGTGTGTAACTAGTGGTGTGCCATCTAACTATTTATGGGTGTCAATACTCCATTGTGGTGTGTAACTAGTGGTGTGCCATCTAACTATTTATGGGTGTCAATACTCCATTGTGGTGTGTAACTAGTGGTGTGTCATCTAACTATTTATGGGTGTCAATACTCCATTGTGGTGTGTAACTAGTGGTGTGTCATCTAACTATTTATGGGTGTCAATACTCCATTGTGGTGTGTAACTAGTGGTGTGTCATCTAACTATTTATGGGTGTCAATACACTTTTAGTGCTTTAAAATATGAAAAGACAGGCGGTCAAAGTTAGGGGGGGGGTGGGTGTTGTAAGGGACTGAAGAGAGGGCATGTGGAGAATAAGGAGGAAGGGAGGGGTTGATCTATGTGAAGAGCAGGTGGGGGGGGGCGGAGAGTACAAATGCCACGATCCCTGGTTGCTAAATGACGTGAGCTCTTTGCTTACTGTCGCTCTAACGTCAGTAGCGGAGCAAAGCTTTGAGTGCCACGTCATCCAGCTCTCGCCCCTGCCATCGATTGCAAGGCAACAAGCCGAGGACGGTGTCGAGTTGCATGTGTCACTGGCTGGGAATGATTACCTTGATTATGCTCAGTAATGCTCGGCCTTGACCGCCCCACCCCCCCCCCACAACTAGGTGACAGTTAAGCACTTGTGTCAAGGGGCCTTAATGATTCATTTGTTACCGTGATGAGTAAAGTGACACTTCAAATGCTTGTTAGGTGCAAGTCGGATGTTGGATGGATGTTGGTCGGATGTTGATCGAACGTTGGATGAATGTTGGTCAGATGTTGGTTTGATGCTTATTATTGTTTGTTGTATATTGGTTGGATGTCGACTGGATGTTGACTGGATAGTGGTTGGATGCCTGTTAATTAAACTTTGATTCCATTTTTGTAGATGTTAGTTTGAAGCCTGTACGGTTAGATGCTCTTTGCTGGAAGTGATCGTTTAATGCTGGTGGGATATTGCTGGATGTTGGTTGGATATTGATTTGATGATGTATGGATGTTGGTTAGCACAAATAAAGATTCGTTTTGTATTTTGATTCCTTTCAAAATTTAATAACAATTCTTGCATTATGATAACAATCATTGCATTATGCAAACATTGAACACAAATAATTGTTAGTTTCTTGCTGAAACTATGTGCTAATAATGGGTTTGATGCCGGTGTGGTGTGCAAATAACGAGTTTGATGGCGGTGTGGTGTGCAAATGACGAGTTTGATGGCAGTGTGGTGTGCAAATAACGAGTTTGATGGCGGTGTGGTGTGCAAATAACGAGTTTGATGGCGGTGTGGCGTGCAAATAACGAGTTTGATGGCGGTGTGGTGTGCAAATAACGAGTTTGATGGCGGTGTGGTGTGCAAATAACGAGTTTGATGGCGGTGTGGTGTGCAAATAACGAGTTTGATGGCGGTGTGGTGTGCAAATAACGAGTTTGATGGCGGTGTGGTGTGCAAATAACGAGTT
>CAXITT010000877.1:13473-31675 GCA_964033795.1 Lymnaea stagnalis
GAAATAATACAACCACCAATACTTTCATGAACAAGAAAACAATAATTAGTAATTAATGACATATATGTACAATTTTTATTCCATGCCCAAATGGGCCTAATATGGGTCATGTATAAGGTTTTCTTAAACTAATCGAGATAGTATGTCTGCAGCAAAATTGTCAGAACCCTTGATATGCTGCACAGTGAAACTGTACTCTTGCAGCATGAGGGCCCATCTACATATACGTGAGTTGCCATAGATTGCGCTTTGTAGGAATGACAGCGGCTTGTGATCACAGAGAAGTTCAAAGACCTGTCCATATAAAAATTTAGAGAGCCGCTGTACAGACCATACAATTGCCAGGCACTCTCTCTCAATAACAGAATAACGTTGCTCTCTCGGTAAAAGTTTTCGACTCATAAATCTGACGGGATGAAGTATTCCTTCAAACCTCTGCATCAAACAACAAGAAATACCAATATTTGAGGCATCCGTTTGGAGAGTAAATGGTTTTGTAAGATCTGGTAGTTTAAGAATGGGTTCACTGGCCAAATGTGTCTGAATACTTTTCAAGGCGCCATCGCATTTAGGGGACCAATCAATTTTTGAAGGTGCCCCTTTTCGTAAAAGGTTTGTCAAAGGATGTACAATATCAGAAAATTTGGGAATAAATTTGTTATAATAATTAATAAGTCCCAACAAACTCCTCACTTCCTTCTTAGTCCTAGGGGTACTCAATTGGGGGATTTTCTCAATATTATCTAGATCAGGTCCTTGATTCCCTTTCCCCACACTGTGCCCTAAAAAGGTAATTTTAGAGAAGCCAAGTTCTAGCTTGTTAGGTGTTTGCCGTAAATTCCTGCCTCCCTTAGTTTCATAAAAACCTTATGTTAGGTTTCTATAAGTTCCTCCCAAGTTTGAGTGTGAATACATATGTCATCAAAATAGGAAACCACATTGTCGATGTCTTTCAAAAGTGTTCTAATAACTCTGGCAAAGATAGAGGGACTGTTTTTTAGACCAAATGGCAAGTAAGAAAATTGAAAATGACCCAACGGTACACTAAAAGCTGTGAAAGACTTGCTATTTTCGGATATAGCAATCTGCCAGAACCCCTTAGTAAGATCTATTTTCGAAAAATATGTGGCTCCATATAATGACGAGAAAATATCCTCTGGGTCAGAAATGACCTCAGCGTCAAATTCTGTAACTGCATTAAGTTTTCGATAGTCCACGCAGGTGTGAATAGAACCGTCCTTTTTTTAACCAACACAACGGGGGCGGCATAAGGTGATCTACTTTCCTCAATGATCCCCAACTCTAACATATTTCTTATTTCCTGATCCAATTCTTCTCTTAAGTGTAATGGGACTGTGTATTGGTGTAATGGGACTGTGTATTGTTGTAATGGGACTGTGTATTGTTGTAATGGGACTGTGTATTGTTGTAATGGGACTGTGTATTGTTGTAATGGGACTGTGTATTGTTGTAATGGGACTGAGTATTGTTGTAATGGGACTGTGTATTGTTGTAATGGGACTGTGTATTGTTGTAATGGGACTGTGTATTGTTAAAATGGGACTGTGTATTGTTGTAATGGAACTGTGTATTGTTGTAATGGGACTGAGTATTGTTGTAATGGGACTGTGTATTGTTGTAATGGGACTGTGTATTGTTGTAATGGGACTGTGTATTGTTAAAATGGGACTGTGTATTGTTAAAATGGGACTGTGTATTGTTGTAATGGGACTGTGTATTGTTGTAATGGGACTGTGTATTGTTGTAATGGGACTGTGTATTGTTGTAATGGGACTGTGTATTGTTGTAATGGGACTGTGTATTGTTGTAATGGGACTGTGTAACTGGATGATACCAGTCACAACAGTACCTTCTGGGATACCTCTTTCGTAGGATGCTGTGGTGGGTGAATTTAAGGCTTCTCTTTAGGAGTAAAGTCCATCAGCTAGTGGTCCTTTGTTTGCAGGCGATGAATTGGTCTTCTGTAGGTGGCTCCTGGGCGGGGTTCGCAGACTCAGGCCTCAGTACACCGATTCCTTAATTCAGCTGCTTAGGTGCGGTTGACTGTACTGCAGTGGTACCGCGATCAAGCAACCAAGCTATATGTGAATGATGATAAAAGAAAGGAAGGGAACAACTTTTCAAATATTGTTGTACTAACAAAATCCCTCTCCAACAGCAGCGAATTCAGATCGAGGTGTTAAGGGAGATATAAATTATCCAATGTTATTATCCATTGTGGATAGCTGTATTCATCTTAACCATAGTCGGCGCAAGCATAAATGGCTATCTTCGACACGTGGCAATGAATCTTTTCATACATAATTATATAATAACTTAACAATATACAGGCTGGATTAATATAATATATCTTATCAACTATAATGGATAAAAGAATAGCTAATGACTATCCAGTGCTCACATCACAATCCATACGATGGGATGAAATCTGGACAATCAAACCTTAAAATGGCCGCCACGTGTACTGTGATGAAGATACATGTCAAGCATTGAGAAAATATAAAGTACAAATGAATTAATTGAATTCATTCCGAACAAAAATTTATTCTAATCAGAATGATACTCCATTCATTAAACATTAATTGGTTAACTAACTGTGTACATGGTAATACACTTTTTAAATATAAAAATGAAATCGAAATATTTGTTCACTCACTAGGTTTTAGAAAGAGCCAACTTTACGGTGCTTTAAGTGCACTACTGTCCTGAGAAGCGATCCCGGAAAGACAGATTTTAGTTATGCAACGGCCTTTATACTGATTCCAGTCAAATTGCTTATTGGACGATCACTACCACGTGACATCCGATTCCAATGATCTAAATAATTTGATGCCTGGCGTAAAACGATCGCTCACGCCAAACGAGACATGGTCTAGACTAATGCATCCTTGACCTTTTCCTTGGTTCTAATTTGCTGTTTTTAATGTCAAAAAATAGCCATAATCTCTCAATATACGGAACTATTAGTAGAATTATATATATCTTTAGAAAATGAAATACAATGAATGATTAAATCTGAACTCGGAAGCAGATCGGCTCCACAGGAAACTTGGGGGCTTCTATATGGGGATTTGCCTTTTTGTTTGTAAAAACATGCAATTCAGACTCATACCAGCAAGAAGCCAGTATAGGAGCTGCTCATTCCTGCCCAAGACAATCAGGGACTGGAACAATCTGTCAAGGGGACCAGTTGAGGCGACAACACTAAACTCATTTTTGTCTTTGCCTCAAGCCTTCAAACCCCCAGTGCATGATTCTCTTACTTACTTGAACTTGCATTAAGTGAAATGTCCTCATCAACACCAGGCACAGAAACATTGCAAATCCCCTCTATATTGATAGGAGCGAAAATGATCAATAAATTGATTGTGGGCCCTTAATATAAAGAAGAAGAAGGCCAGTAGGGTGGTTTTTCCCTCATAGTTAAAGACCCCCCCCCCTACAACTTGCATGACTTCCAACGCAACGGGAGTAACGCGATAACATGATAGCTTGTTACTAGATTACGACACCCTGGACAGTAGAGGGTTGTAGCGCAACATCTTTCCCCTGGAAGCTAAGTCGTTCTAACCCTCGCGTAGTGGACCGCAAGCGATTTAAACTTAACATTTTCAGTCGACCGGACGTCTCCTAGGCCACGGATAGGGAAAGGAGGGGAGCTTCCCGACATGCTTCCGCACGGTCTGTCGGAGTGGAGACCTGGCGTCTGGTCCGTATGGGGGTGTGTCAGGGGGGCGTATTAAGAGCTTGCGCTCGATTACCCACCGACGCCATCTCCAGATGTGACGCTATTAGTGCTTAAATGGATCTGGCTTTTCAAAATGTTAATTATGTTCAGTGACGTGCAAAAAAATGATGGATGTCTGCATAGGGCTACAATCAAGTGGCACTTGTACAATCAAGTACAATCATTTTGCCCTAGGCAGCATAAGATACGCCTCATAATAAAGGAATGCATTTGATAAATCTTTAACCTTTTTATTTATATATATTCGGAATTAATGTATGTACACTTTTACATGGGTTACACGTGAAAAAAAGTGTTAAATTCTCCTTTTTGAAATAAGACACGTTTAACAATTTGGAAAATAATTACAAAATCTGGGTAATTTCACACATGTAGACACCCTACAACCTCAAATAAAAATGTTATTCCTTAAAAAAATATATTTAAAAAAAATAAAAATTAAAAAATTGAGTTTTTTAGTATTAAATATAATTTAAAATGGTTTATAAATTTCTTGTTTTACATTTAATATATGTTTAACAATTTTCAGAGGAAAATACTAATGTACAAGTGGACGCCATTAACCATTTCCAATGTGGATTCTTTCTAAAATGGTGTTAGTTGTTTCTAAAGCTTATTCCAGTAAGTGCAGTAAAACTTATTAAAAAAGAAAAAACTAACCGGGTATATAGTTTTAATTAAAGATAACTTATAAAAATGTATAACTTATGTGAAAAATATATTTTATCTTTATTCCCGGTATCATCAACAAATTTATGTTAAATAAGACAAACCATGGAAATGATATGAACCTACATATCCGCAAATTTGATCAAAAGATATTTCGTCCACGGAAAATTGATCGATAGAAATAAGGTCGAAAGGAAATTCGATCGAACGGAAATTTGGTCGAATGGAATATTGGTCAATTTTTTTTTCTAACAACTTCCATTGAGACATTTGTTGAAATTGTAATAAATTTAAACGATATTTATTTCGAATATTTTTGTTTGTTTTAAATTTAATTTTTTTAGGTCTAAGACATGCGTGTCATAAATGCAAAGATATGTTCCTTAAGGTTACAAAGACACAAATTCATCGTTTCAAAATATAAAAAAGCAGCATAGCAAATTTTGCAAGCTCTGTAATGTAATGTCACTGTCCCTCAGTCAGCTACTCTTAGAAGTTATTACTTATTTTATAATAATTTAATGTCATATTATTAGTATTTTTATCAGCCTAAGAATAAGAATAGTAAGATTAAACTTTAATTAACAAAAAAATTCTGTTCGACCAAAATTCCGTTTGACCAAACTTCCGTTCGCTCAAATTTCCGTTCGACCAAACTTCCGGTGATCAAATTTCCGTTTGACCAAACTTCCAATCGACCAAAATTTCGATCTAACAAGCTTCCGTTCCCTTCGATCAAAATCCGTTCGACCAAACTTCCGTTCCATCAACTTTCTTTTCGACCAAACTTCCGTTGATCAATTTTCCGTCAACTGAATTTATTTCGATCAAATTTCCGGTAACGATGAACTCATCTTTTTAACATTTTTTCTTTGGAAATGAATATTAATTTATTTCCTCATGGTCATACCCAATAATGATAACTTACATGCAATTTTTTTTTTTCTGGAAAATCTAAGTATACGTCGACTTGACACCTTCCATGAGCTGATCCCCAATCGGTGTATAGCAAGTATATTTGGAATAAAAGGGTGTCAGTTTCCGATAAAAAACAATCTTTTAAATCTGTAAATTCCGCCTCGGAATAATAATATATGGCCAGGTACACTGAAAGAATAATTTTGTAATTTTGTATAAAAAATGTACACATTATAATATAATTTTAAACGTATTCGTTTCAATCGCTTGCACAATAATTTAATTCTCAACTTTTATTTTCAAATGAATTTTAAACTTTTGTTAGAGATTAATATTTTCTTGAGCGAATACAACTTTTTTGAACTATAACATTTTAATTTGAATACTTATTTGAAGCCATTAACATTGTTCACAGTTTCAACAGTAAAAAATAATAATTAGTTACAACTGTTTTGAAACAATAAACAAAAGTCAACATAAAGATGGAACAAGATCTACTAAAGGGGTGAAATAATAAAGCACTGAATAAAATATAGAGGGATGTAGAAGAGGTGTATATAGCGTCTTTATCGGCGTATAATACGCACTATTTCTCCCTGAAAATAAGGGGCAACTGATGTGTAATATAATGTATACATTTTTTCCCTGAAATTTACTTCTATAAATGAGGTGCGTATTATACGCCGATAATACGGTAAATGAAGTCGAAAGACGTGAACTATTTTAGAGACAAAAGATGCAATTTTTACCGGTTTCAAAATTGAGATAAAAGTTAGATTTGCTAAGAGCATATAATAATTTATTAAAGCAACCTTTCCACACAATATTACTCTAACACATAGCCTGGCTGTCTGTAGTAAAACACTTTCATTACAATATTTCACTAACAAGTATCCCGACTGTCGTCTTAGGTTGATTCTTAATGTTCTCTTCATGACGTCATTTGCGTGTTTATTCAATTTTTGTGCAGGAGTCATTCCACTTTGTTTTTTTTTATTGTTGGACGAAGTGCTGATGACATGTTTTGTATTAAAATTTTAATTGGTTGATAATTATATTTTTAAATTATCATTGGTTGGCTAATTATCATATTTTATTTGTGCCGCCGCATTTGCTACAAGTATACCTAATGTCGCTTGTTGTGCTCTATTAATTATTACATATTATTTTCGGTGGAACCTGAAATAAAGTGTGTAAACGTGTATTTTATCCCCTCCCCAGATAAAATCTTTGTTTTTGATTTTGGTATTTAAAGGGGGGGGGGGAGGGTGTGTGGAGGGGTCTCCACACCCCAGTTGTTTTATTACGTGTTTAGCGGTACTTTTTTGTCCACCGTCTTGGTGGACACTTCACGTGAATTCGCGTAATTGGTTAATTATTAGAGATCTACCAGGGGTTTCCCATAATGGCAGCCATCATGGTTGACACTTCACGTGACTCCTATAAGTAAACAAGCTCTTAAACATTTCAATAGCACTAACCATGATGGCATTGTAGACAACGCAGTTTCTGGTATACTGTATACTAGTTACAACCCAGGATGATTTATATGGAGAATAAATTAATAACAAGATTGGTTAAGTTGACTCCAAAGGGGATAAACCTTATCCACAATTTACATATCTCTTTTGTCTTTTTCCTGTTTTCTTTTTTTTACATTTTAATTCAAATTATTTCATTTTGATTGATCTTTACTTCGTTTCTGTCTGTTTTGTTTTGCGCAAACTCATATTTTATCTTTCTTAACTAGGATATATGAAGATATATTATGCAAAATTAATTTTTACTGATTTAAATTTTTTGTTGTTATTCTGATTAAGGCATGTGCCAAAAGTTTACTTGTGTATTATGTAAAATTATTATTTAAGCTGAACATATATTGTTATATTGACACAAATAGTTCGTCTACTTTTGTTTAGCTCACTGTGATTACATGTTTAATTGTGCAGTTATTCTTGGAAAGAAAGTAAAGGCCAATAACAAAATCCCTGTTACATTGTAACAAATGTGTAATTTACCATAAGCGACTGTTGAAGTCAACATGACGTTGATGAATAATAGGAGGTGGTAACTTAATTTCAAACGTTTGATTGTCATCTTCAACATATTCTTATCATTCTTTAATTATCTGCAAAAAAATGGATAAGAAGATCAAATAATATTTCAAGGATACGGCAGCCACAGGATACGGCAGCCACACAGGATACGGCAACGCCACAGGATATGGCAGGCCACAGGATACGGCAACCACGCAGGATACGACAACGACACAGCACAGCAGCATACGATGGTCTCTGGATACAGGCCCAGTGGGATACAGGCCAGGTAGGATACAGACCAGGCAGCGGCCTAACGTCAAACCAGGATACAGTAGAGCAGCATGTGGCAGTCGCAGGATGCAGGTTTAGCAGGATTCAAACCCAGCGGGACACAGGACCAGCAGCACACATATACATCAGTATGCAGTTACAATGGGCGCCCAATCGCGGACGAGCCTCCCAAATGTTACAAACCTCTTCTTAGTTAATAGGTTTGTTGGCTTCGTTATCTAGGGGTTTATTATAAACACTTCACAAACTATAAATTCTTGTATAACATATATTTATTCATCCAACTAAGTCTTCAACTGCCATTTCATTACTCAAAAAGAACAACACTCTACAGCCATCTCCTTACTAATACGTCACATCCCTTTCTACACAATACGTCACAAGATACTAACAATAATAGATAAAACAACACACATAATCTCAAACCAACACGCAATCACACTATACACTCAAGTCCCTAACACCTTCTATCTTCATTGAAAGTTGGAGAAAATAGCTCAAATAACAAAACATGAAATGGGGCCCCGGCACCAGAGGAATAAATATTAAGAGTTCATTACACTTCGGTATTTGAATATGGATAATCAACAGTATTGGTACCAATTTTTGTTAAGATCCATCTATTCATGTAGGAGTACTAAGCCTATTGATATTTAGATAGCTCAAATTAGAAAAAAAATGCTTAACTTTTGTAAGAAAGCTGTAAGGAATAAGCATGCCAAATTTCATGATGCTATCTACTGGGGCAGTTGGAGAATTAGTGAGTGAGTGAGTGAGGGCTTTGCATTTTATTAGTATAGATCGCTTTGAAAAAAAACCTGACAATATTGTTTCCCTTTTTCAAAAAAAAGTTAATAATAAATTGTTGATCTTTTAAATTGTTAATACATGGCACCACATTTGAGCTTTTATTTCCTTAACAATTTTAAGTTTTGATTATTTTTCATTCCAGAAAGTTCCTGTTATTCAATGAAAAAATTAAAAAAAAATGAATGGTTTGCTAATATTTTTGAAAGAAAATAACGTTTGAGTAATTAAGTACAACAAAAATTCACAGCCAATTACGTCCACTAAAGGATTTATCTCTAATCAAGATAAGAACAAAGCATATGATTTAGGAATTGGTTAATTTTGATAGCTATTTCTCAAAACCCAAACTATGTTACAGATTTGATTCTTAGAAAACTATTTCATATTAAAAGATATGAGTCAAATTATCGTTTTAGAAATTGTTGAACAATACTTGGTCAAGTTATGAAGCAGCAAAGAAATAATTTTATAGCTGGGGGTCGCCAGAGCATGAGGAACTGTATTAATGGGTCGCGGCAGTAGAACGGTTGAGAAACACTGTGTTAAATGGTTGTAATCATTCAGAAACCTTTGCTGGCTTGCTCACAAAATCTCACCAAAGTTTTATCGCATTCGGATAAATGGTATAGGAGCGCATACGGAAATTATAGTTTACAAAGCTCATTTAAGAAGAATGAATATAGGGCAAACGGCCCAAAACGAAATATTGTAAAAGGTATGTAATGAATTAAAAATGCGAATGTGTAACGACAATTCTCTAAAAGTTTTATTGCAATCCGGCGAATTGTGTAGGAGCGCATCCGGGTTAAAATTATAACTATGTAACTTATATCAGCAAAAAGGAACATAGGGCCCTCTCAACAAGGACTATTTTAAAATAGTTGCAATAATTTAGAAACCTTTGCGGGCGCACGAACAAAATCGCACTTAAGTTTTATATTATTCTGATAAGTGGTATACGAGCGCAATCTGAAATTATTTTTTTTTACCAAGCTCATATAACAAACAAAAAAATGGAATTTGGGACCAATGGTGCGAAAAGGAAAATCTTAAAAGGGTTATAATTACTTAGAATAATGCTCCAGCTAGTGGACAACAAATCAGCTCATTTATATAAATCGATTCCATGGTGTGGCAGCGCATACCGTTTGTAATTATATTAATATAGCTTTTATAAGAAAGAAAATAACATAGGGCCCCTGGCTCAAAATGGAATATTTTAAAACGGTTGTAATAATTCATAGAAACTTTTCTGGCGTGCTCCAAAATTCTCACCAAAGCTTTATCGAATTCGAATAAGTGGTGTAGGAGCGTATATGGAAATAATTTTTACATAGCTCATATAAGGAAAAAGAACCAATTGAAGGCAAACAAACGAAAACGGAACATTTTACATTTGTTTTAATTACTCATTCAAGTTCGCGGGCTTGAGGGCAATAACTCACCAAAGTTTTCTCGCAACATGAATGGTATATGAGCGCATACGAGGCATACATATACATACATACATACATATATACTTACATACATATATGCATACATACTGACGTTAATTTTTGCATATGTAGATGAGTTTTGATATCAGAATTGTCTTAGTTACATACTAATCATTTTTTTCGTAAAAACACAAAGATATGTTGTTGTTTTAAAGACGCTGTTAGTAATGCAATATTAAATAAAACTAATTTTATCTCAATGATTTCAGACAACATCGAAGAGAAATTGTCTATTTAACTCAAATAAAAGAAAAAATTATTTTAATTAGAGTGTGGTGAAATGACTTTTATGTTAGGGGTGTAAGACCAACTCTCTAATGAGTGGCACACCTGCTTGTATCTAGGGGAATTAGGTTATGTCGATTTCACACTCTAAGGGTCATAATAACATAACAATTTTTACATTAACTACTAAATACATTAAAACATCATTTAGTAAATAAAACAATTAATTTATTTACTTGTATATGGCATCATGATGAATTATATGCAACTATTTTGCAATGGTAGTTATCTATAATCTAGTTTCTTATGAACAATGGCCTCCCATATAGCTTATGTATCATCTTAAAGGTTGCTTTGCTTTATATCTCAATTGTATAAACTCAGTCCATTCACACTTAACTTATCAGTGAGTCGTGCTCTTCTGGCTTGATCATCTGACTTGAAAATATGAATTGAACATCTGATTTGAACATCTGACTTGTCATCTGACTTGCTCATCTGACTTGATCCTCTGATTTGAACATCTGACTTGATCTCTTGACTTGAACACTTGACTTGATCAGTCACTAGTTGTTTGTGGAGGTGGGTGCTCCAATTCCTCACTCCGTTGTTTTTCAGGGTGATCACGCAAATGGGCTGACAGAGCAGGCAAGCTACGGGCAGCCCTGATGATCTGGTTAAATCTTGCACAATAGTGAGATCACTTCAACGTAGAAGTTGATTCTCAGGTTCTGTACTTAGTGTCTCTTGGAGCGTTCACGCAAGGGGACAAAAAGCAATGCGATGCTATAGAATTACTTAAAGGGTGGAAGTCAATTCTTAAATTTTTTACCTCGTGGCTTTTCAGGGCGTTTAAGCAGGTAGATTTTTACGTCAGTACACTACTTAGCTCTATTCACTGATTAAGTAGACGTCTTAAATAGCTCTTGGCTTTTGAGGGCTTTCACGCAGCTGGATGATACCAGTCACAACAGTACCTTCTGGGATACCTCTTTCGTAGGATGCTGTGGTGGGTGAATTTAAGGCTTCTCTTTAGGAGTAAAGTCCATCAGCTAGTGGTCCTTTGTTTGCAGGCGATAAATTGGTCTTCTGTAGGTGGCTCCAGGGCGGGGTTCGCAGACTCAGGCCTCAGTACACCGATTCCTTAATTCAGCTGCTTAGGTGCGGTTGACTGTACTGCAGTGGTACCGCGATCTAGCAACCAGGCTATATGTGAATGATGATAAAAGAAAGGAAGGGAACAACTTTTCAAATATTGTTGTACTAACAAATCCCTCTCCAACAGCAACAAATTCAGATCGAGGTGTTAAGGGAGATATAAATTATCCAATGTTATTATCCATTGTGGATAGCTGTATTCATCCTAACCATAGTCGGCGAAAGCATAAATGGCTATCTTCAACACGTGGCAATGAATCTTTTCATACATAATTATATAACAACTTAACAATATACAGGCTGGATTAATATAATATATCTTATCAACTATAATGGATAAAAGAATAGCTAATGACTATCCAGTGCTCACATCACAATCCATACGATGGGATGAAATCTGGACAATCAAACCTTAAAATGGCCGCCACGTGTACTGTGATGAAGATACATGTCAAGCATTGAGAAAATATAAAGTACAAATGAATTAATTGAATTCATTCCGAACAAAAATTTATTCTAATCAGAATGATACTCCATTCATTAAACATTAAATGGTTAACTAACTGTGTACATGGTAATACACTTTTTAAATATAAAAATGAAATCGAAATATTTGTTCACTCACTAGGTTTTAGAAAGAGCCAACTTTACGGTGCTTTAAGTGCACTACTGTCCTGAGAAGCGATCCCGGAAAGACAGATTTTAGTTATGCAACGGCCTTTATACTGATTCCAGTCAAATTGCTTATTGGACGATCACTACCACGTGACATCCGATTCCAATGATCTAAATAATTTGATGCCTGGCGTAAAACGATCGCTCACGCCAAACGAGACATGGTCTAGACTAATGCATCCTTGACCTTTTCCTTGGTTCTAATTTGCTGTTTTTAATGTCAAAAAATAGCCATAATCTCTCAATATACGGAACTATTAGTAGAATTATATATATCTTTAGAAAATGAAATACAATGAATGATTAAATCTGAACTCGGAAGCAGATCGGCTCCACAGGAAACTTGGGGGCTTCTATATGGGGATTTGCCTTTTTGTTTGTAAAAACATGCAATTCAGACTCATACCAGCAAGAAGCCAGTATAGGAGCTGCTCATTCCTGCCCAAGACAATCAGGGACTGGAACAAGCTGTCAAGGGGACCAGTTGAGGCGACAACACTAAACTCATTTTTGTCTTTGCCTCAAGCCTTCAAACCCCCAGTGCATGATTCTCTTACTTACTTGAACTTGCATTAAGTGAAATGTCCTCATCAACACCAGGCACAGAAACATTGCAAATCCCCTCTATATGCATAGGAGCGAAAATGATCAATAAATTGATTGTGGGCCCTTAATATAAAGAAGAAGAAGTCCAGCAGGGTGGTTTTTTCCCTCATAGTTAAAGACCCCCCCCCCCGACAACTTGCATGACTTCCAACGCAACGGGAGTAACGCGATAACATGATAGCTTGTTACTAGATTTCAGTTCTGCGTGACGTCCCGACAGGACGACACCCTGGACAGTAGAGGGTTGTAGCGCAACATCTTTCCCCTGGAAGCAAAGCCGTTCTAACCCTCGCATAGTGGACCGCAAGCGATTTAAACTTAACATTTTTAGTCGACCGGACGTCTCCTAGGCCACGGATAGGGAAAGGAGGGGAGCTTCCCGACATGCTTCCGCACGGTCTGTCGGAGTGGAGACCTGGCGTTTGGTCCGTATGGGGGTGTGTCAGGGGGCGTATTAAGAGCTTGCGCTCGATTACCCACCGACGCCATCTCCAGATGTGACGCTATTAGTGCTTAAATGGATCTGGCTTTTCAAAATGTTAATTATGTTCAGTGACGTGCAAAAAAATGATGGATGTCTGCATAGGGCTACAATCAAGTGGCACTTGTACAATCAAGTACAATCATTTTGCCCTAGGCAGCATAAGATACGCCTCATAATAAAGGAATGCATTTGATAAATCTTTAACCTTTTTATTTATATATATTCGGAATTAATGTATGTACACTTTTACATGGGTTACACGTGAAAAAAAGTGTTAAATTCTCCTTTTTGAAATAAGACACGTTTAACAATTTGGAAAATAATTACAAAATCTGGGTAATTTCACACATGTAGACACCCTACAACCTCAAATAAAAATGTTATTCCTTAAAAAAATATATTTAAAAAAAATAAAAATTAAAAAATTGAGTTTTTTAGTATTAAATATAATTTAAAATGGTTTATAAATTTCTTGTTTTACATTTAATATATGTTTAACAATTTTCAGAGGAAAATACTAATGTACAAAAGGACGCCCTTAACCATTTCCAATGTGGATTCTTTCTAAAATGGTGTTAGTTGTTTCTAAAGCTTATTCCAGTAAGTGCAGTAAAACTTATTAAAAAAGTAAAAAACTAACCGGGTATATAGTTTTAATTAAAGATAACTTATAAAAATGTATAACTTATGTGAAAAATATATTTTATCTTTATTCCCGGTATCATCAACAAATTTATGTTAAATAAGACAAACCATGGAAATGATATGAACCTACATATCCGCAAATTTGATCAAAAGATATTTCGTCCACGGAAAATTGATCGATAGAAATAAGGTCGAAAGGAAATTCGATCGAACGGAAATTTGGTCGAATGGAATATTGGTCAATTTTTTTTTCTAACAACTTCCATTGAGACATTTGTTGGAATGGTAATAATTTTAAACGATATTTATTTCGAATATTTTTGTTTGTTTTAAATTTAATTTTGTTAGGTCTAAGACATGCGTGTCATAAATGCAAAGATCTGTTCCTTAAGGTTACAAAGACACAAATTCATCGTTTCAAAATATAAAAAAGCAGCATAGCAAATTTTGCAAGCTCTGTAATGTAATGTCACTGTCCCTCAGTCAGCTACTCTTAGAAGTTATTACTTATTTTATAATAATTTAATGTCATATTATTAGTATTTTTATCAGCCTAAGAATAAGAATAGTAAGATTAAACTTTAATTAACAAAAAAATTCTGTTCGACCAAAATTCCGTTTGACCAAACTTCCGTTCGCTCAAATTTCCGTTCGACCAAACTTCCGGTGATCAAATTTCCGTTTGACCAAACTTCCAATCGACCAAAATTTCGATCTAACAAGCTTCCGTTCCCTTCGATCAAAATCCGTTCGACCAAACTTCCGTTCCATCAACTTTCTTTTCGACCAAACTTCCGTTGATCAATTTTCCGTCAACTGAATTTATTTCGATCAAATTTCCGGTAACGATGAACTCATCTTTTTAACATTTTTTCTTTGGAAATGAATATTAATTTATTTCCTCATGGTCATACCCAATAATGATAACTTACATGCAATTTTTTTTTTTCTGGAAAATCTAAGTATACGTCGACTTGACACCTTCCATGAGCTGATCCCCAATCGGTGTATAGCAAGTATATTTGGAATAAAAGGGTGTCAGTTTCCGATAAAAAACAATCTTTTAAATCTGTAAATTCCGCCTCGGAATAATAATATATGGCCAGGTACACTGAAAGAATAATTTTGTAATTTTGTATAAAAAATGTACACATTATAATATAATTTTACACGTATTCGTTTCAATCGCTTGCACAATAATTTAATTCTTAACTTTTATTTTCAAATGAATTTTAAACTTTTGTTAGAGATTAATATTTTCTTGAGCGAATACAACTTTTTTGAACTATAACATTTTAATTTGAATACTTATTTGAAGCCATTAACATTGTTCACAGTTTCAACAGTAAAAAATAATAATTAGTTACAACTGTTTTGAAACAATAAACAAAAGTCAACATAAAGATGGAACAAGATCTACTAAAGGGGTGAAATAATAAAGCACTGAATAAAATATAGAGGGATGTAGAAGAGGTGTATATAGCGTCTTTATCGGCGTATAATACGCACTATTTCTCCCTGAAAATAAGGGGCAACTGATGTGTAATATAATGTATACATTTTTTCCCTGAAATTTACTTCTATAAATGAGGTGCGTATTATACGCCGATAATACGGTAAATGAAGTCGAAAGACGTGAACTATTTTAGAGACAAAAGATGCAATTTTTACCGGTTTCAAAATTGAGATAAAAGTTAGATTTGCTAAGAGCATATAATAATTTATTAAAGCAACCTTTCCACACAATGTTACTCTAACACATAGCCTGGCTGTCTGTAGTAAAACACGTTCATTACAATATTTCACTAACAAGTATCCCGACTGTCGTCTTAGGTTGATTCTTAATGTTCTCTTCATGACGTCATTTGCGTGTTTATTCAATTTTTGTGCAGGAGTCATTCCACTTTGTTTTTTTTTATTGTTGGACGAAGTGCTGATGACATGTTTTGTATTAAAATTTTAATTGGTTGATAATTATATTTTTAAATTATCATTGGTTGGCTAATTATCATATTTTATTTGTGCCGCCGCATTTGCTACAAGTATACCTAATGTCGTTTGTTGTGCTCTATTAATTATTACATATTATTTTCAGTGGAACCTGAAATAAAGTGTGTAAACGTGTATTTTATCCCCTCCCCAGATAAAATCTTTGTTTTTGATTTTGGTATTTAAAGGGGGGGGGGGAGGGTGTGTGGAGGGGTCTCCACACACCAGTTGTTTTATTACGTGTTTAGCGGTACTTTTTTGTCCACCGTCTTGGTGGACACTTCACGTGAATTCGCGTAATTGGTTAATTATTAGAGATCTACCAGGGGTTTCCCATAATAGCAGCCATCATGGTTGACACTTCACGTGACTCATATAAGTAAACAAGCTCTTAAACATTTCAATAGCACTAACCATGATGGCATTGTAGACAACGCAGTTTCTGGTATACTGTATACTAGTTACAACCCGGTATGATTTATATGGAGAATAAATTAATAACAAGATTGGTTAAGTTGACTCCAAAGGGGATAAACCTTATCCACAATTTACATATCTCTTTTGTCTTTTTCCTGTTTTCTTTTTTTTTACATTTTAATTCAAATTATTTCATTTTGATTGATCTTTACTTCGTTTCTGTCTGTTTTGTTTTGCGCAAACTCATATTTGATCTTTCTTAACTAGGATATATGAAGATATAGTATGTAAAATTAATTTTTACTGATTTAAATGTTTTGTTGTTATTCTGATTAAGGCATGTGCCAAAAGTTTACTTGTGTATTATGTAAAATTATTATTTAAGCTGAACATATATTGTTATATTGCCACAAATAGTTCGTCTACTTTTGTTTGGCCTACTGTGATTACATGTTTAATTGTGCAGTTATTCTTGGAAAGAAAGTAAAGGCCAATAACAAAATCCCTGTTACATTGTAACAAATGTGTAATTTACCATAAGCGACTGTTGAAGTCAACATGACGTTGATGAATAATAGGAGGTGGTAACTTAATTTCAAACGTTTGATTGTCATCTTCCACATATTCTTATCATTCTTTAATTATCTGCAAAAAAAATGGATAAGAAGATCAAATAATATTTCAAATTTTAAATAAATTGTTGATTTGAAATAAAATTATAAAACATTAAATTAATAATCACAGTCGTATCAATTAGCTGGAATATTTAAAACACAAAGATATACAGCTGATTTACTATTTGAGACGAACATATATATATCCGCGTGTAAATGGTGCGCACGGATACGACTTCTAAGCTAAGTGCTATTTTTTATTTTATTTCCATACCGTTTGTTTTCTTCGCTGACGAAGGCTTTCTGCTGACACGTTCGATGTTTTGTTGCGTTCCTTTTTCAGGTTTAGCCCTACTTTGTTTTACTAATTTTATAGGGTTCGTGGATGTTGGGTTTAGTTACTAACTGCGTTTAGAAAGTTGATTTTTGAAACTTTGAGTACGGTATCTTTATTTGCAGCCATCTGTCTATCTAAAAAACGTCTATACACAATAACGGGACTGGTTTAGATACATAATATATGTGAGCATAATGTTTAAAACGACAGCTTTTAAAATGAAAATCTGTGGTACTAAAGATGTCGCAAATTACCGAGGAAGAGTACAGGCTGAAACACAACAGGCAGTGTGTCCAGGCCAAGGGCAGTAGGTCCCCCTCTTCTAAGTAGATACAAATCATATTAGTCCCTGATATTCAAGGATCGGAGTATGTTCCATTCCGGTAGTAGAAAGCGGATAAGAAAAATGTTTGCATTTGCAATTGAGCCAATTTTTTTTTTTTAAATCCAGTTTATTTGATATTCCAGACTTCTCTTTCTGTTAGTAACACGTCCAATGTGCAGACACACAAGTCACTGCATTGAAAATTTGAGAAAGATTATCAAATATTAACAAAGTTAAGTTTTTCTTGAAAAAGAAATCTGAATGGCCAGAGAAATGAGTTGCGTATTATTTTGAGCTCAAGCAAATGTTACTGAGTCTTTTGATATAAGCTGTGTATTAGTTAGAAAGTTAATAGATGATGCGCTGCTTTATAGGGTAGTGAAATTTGAACATTACATTCGAACTTATCAATTAAATCACCGGCAGTTTAATGCATTATTAGAAGAATATGAAAGAAATTATATGGATTTCGTTCTTCATTCTAATGTTTATTGGCAGAGCAAATGGAAAGGGTTGGAAAGATTCGGGGAACTAATTGAAGAAACGAAAGTTTTTTCTCGGAGCCAAAGCAAATGGCAATTTATTAAATTCTATCGAATTGCCCGAGCTTATTGTAAGTCAAGCAATACAAACCGATAAGTAATTAAATTTAAAATTGTAAAGGCATTGTCAAATCTTAACAAGGCTAATAAAAGAAATCATTTTTTTTTCTATTCCAGAGCTGCTAATAGCTGA